>JAXBDA010007899.1:0-16302 GCA_036023075.1 Gaultheria prostrata
CCCCCCCCCTACTTCCTCCTAATCAATGTGTTCGCAAATATGCTCTTCTGACATAGTGAATTTAGCTCTAGCTCATTTTATCAGTAGTTTCCAAGGTATAATGATTATGATTTACTACAGAGTAACACGGACACCAGTCGTATGTTGCTCACATCAACGTTGGTGAAGAGCTATAACAGGCTTGCTAATTGCTTGACATTCAGAATGTACGATTATAAGTCGTCAAGTAGCAAAAACAGTTATGAAACGTAATGAGATGATCAATATTTTGGGTGCGAATTTTTATTTTTTGCATAACAAACCGTCAATAATTCCACAATTGAAGGAGCTCAGAAATTCGCACCCAAAATTCGCATAAAATAAAAATTCGCAGGTGATTCCAAAATTCAAACAAACCACAGAAAGAGAGAGACTGCTTACGGAGAACGAGTACACTTGGGGCGAGATTGCATCGGCGTAATTCGCAGGTGATTCCAAAATTCGCAGAGAAACATCTACGTTTGCGTCAGTGAGATTGCATCGGCCATGGGCAAGCCCAGTACACGGGGAATTTTCATAGATTGAAGGACCCAGTACAATCTTCACCGCTTGTTTTCTCAACGGGAATTTATGGGAGAGAGAGTATTGTGCTGGTTAGAGACGATGAAACGCCGTGGATCTAGCCGGTGGTGGAGGAAGGTAGCGGTGCCGGCAGAGGTGATGCGAGGTGGAGGCGGCATGGATTTGGGAGGTCGGGTATGGGACGCTAGGTCGGGAGAATTGGACGGGGTAATTTCGGAAGAAACTCTTATATTTACCTTGGTGGGAAGTTTTAGAACTGAACTGGATCCAGAGGGAATGGAGTCTAATTTTTTATACCGGCCCGTAAATATCTCTAAGCAAAATATAGAGAACGGCCCAAGCTGACAACGATTTGGTCAGCCCAGTCCAAAAATACTCAATCCGGGTCACAGTACCAACAATTAGGCAGTAGTAGGCCGCAGCAGTGCGCAGCTACACATGATAAAATCAAAGACCCTAATGCTACGTTTGAATGATAAGAATTTTGAGTAGGAATAAAAAAAAAGTAGTTTCGGTAAGTTAAATTCCTAGGAATTTTCTTTGAGTCTGAATAGGAATTTGATTACTGAGAATTAAATTCTTAAGAATTAATACATTGTGTAATTTCATTCCAGTGTTTGAATCAATTTAATTTTCAATTCATGTAATGATTGTCATGTTTTATGAAATTATATTTTGAATACTGGTAATATTTCTCTTTAATTTTGATTTTCCCTATTTTGATATTTGAACTTGAGAATTAAATTGATGGCCTACCATTTAAAAGGTTGACTCCAGACTCCTGACAACTCATACCGCTTTGGCAATCAAGGCTAAAGGTAACATATATTGCATATGAAAAACCCTGATTCTTTGTATTTTTTTTTTCTCCATGTTATCTAACTTGAGCGTTAGGATCTTCGGCCAGCACTAAACATTGATACGATTTACGTCTCATAAATCGAGCACAACTCCCAGGCTAAGAAGTAAGAATGGGGTTCTTTTTTAAAAAAACACGAAGAGAGGGAGGCCCATTACCATTGGACCCACAAAAAATTAAAACAGATTTTTACCTCTAAGTCTAGAAAATATGCATCTAATTATCATTAAGGTAAATTACTCTTTTCAATTATCATTAAGGTAAGTCACTCATTTTTGGGATTTAGGTTTAGGGTGCACTTTCCTATTATAGGGTTTTAGTGGTTTAGGCACTTTCATAGGTGTAAGCTCCATAAGCCGAGCTCCTTTTCGGTTGGCAATTCCATGACACAATATTGAGTTGTACTTTTTATTTTTAGATGTGTCTGTTTAGGATTGAGGAATGAATCACATTGTATTTGGCATAGTGTTTTTATGATTCGATTTAATTCCAGGTTGTGAAGTGTTTCGAGCAAGATTCTTCGATTCAAGCAAAGTGCTCAAGCACCTTCTTATATCACGTCCAGCAAAGGGGCTGTTGGCGAAGAGCTGACGAAGTGCTCGAGCAGACGACTTAAAGTCTTATAAAAGGGCAGCAGCTATTAGGGGTGGGCGTCGTGTCGTGTCGTGTTATGCCATGTTCATGTCGTGTCAAGCCGTGTTCGTGTCAAAATGACATGCTTAACTAATCGTGTCGAAAAATATGAACCCTAACCCGACCTGCAATTAATCGTGTCGTGTTCTGGTTGACACGATTAACTTTTTTTTTTTTTTTTGCACGGTGAAAAAAAAATTTATTACTCAACAGTAGTAATTACAATAGATTAAAGGGACTAGATATAAGGCTTCAGAGAGAGTAATTATAGACAGCCAAAACGATGTGTAGGCTTAGAATCTTAGTCATCATAGCAAAACCTTGCAGATTTGAGAACATGAAGAGAATGACTTGATATCAAACGATAAACTTCAGCTACAGTAGAATTGAGCTTGAAAACTTTCATGCACAAGTTCGGAGCATGAAAATGTACAACAGAATCATAACTTGGACATCACATGTTTAGTCAAATTCAAGGAAAAATAAACCTACTGATAAGAAATTAAGAATAACACAAAAGGAAATAAAGAAATGTACGTCGACACGATAAGACGAACATGTTAATTCGTGTCATTTTCGGGTTACGCGGGTTCAACCCGAACCCGACCTGTTTACTAATCGTGTTCTCAGGTCGTGTCATATACGTGTTTCGTGTCAGAAATACTCAACACTAACCCGCTAACTTCGTGTCGTGTTGTCTTGTCGTGTCATAAATTTCCACCCCTAGCAGCTAGGTTTCATCTTTACCACTTATGCAGCCGTCTTTTCACATTAAATCAAGAGAAAGAAAGAGAGTAACCGCTCTTTGTTTTGCTTTGGGTCTTGGAGTTTACACATCATGAAGGATTGAATCAAACAATCAACTCCAAGAACTTGTCTACAAATTAACCTACATCATTCTTATGATTCATCTCGGAAGGCTTGAGCGATTCAAGGCATCGGCAATCAAACACTTGGTGCGATGAACGTGGATTCGGCAATCGGTTCTTAGGTCAAGTGAGAGAGATTTTCAATTGTAAGTATAGGTCGATTGTAATAGCACAAAGTTAATTTTAGTGTTTTGATTCCTTCCCGTGGTATAGTGTGTTCATCGTATTTATTTATTTTCTACGTTTTGCTTGATTATTCAGTTGCTAGCAAAATAGAATTTTTCAATAGGGTACCCTAGGGTTTAGGCACTTTGATAGGGTACCCTAGGATTTAGGCATTTTCATAGGGTACCCTAGGATTTAGGTTTAGACACTTTTATAGGGTACCCTAGGGTTTTGGTTTATGATGCACTTTCCTATTATAGGGTTCTAGTGGTTTAGCCACTTTCATAGGATATCCTAGAATTTTAGACACTTTTATAAGGTACCCTAGGATTTAGGTTTAGATATTTTAATAGGGCACCCCTAAAATTAAGGTATTTTCATAGAGTGCCCATGTGAGGTGGGTAGAGAGAGACGGAAAAAGTCCCGAAAACTGGGGAAGTCGGGAGACTTAACACACGGTTTAAATACAACTGGAAAAGAGTGGGCAGTGCTTGAGAGATCTAGAGAAAAGAGTGGGCTGTGCTTTTTTCCATTCCACGTGGAATTGGGCGTCTATCCCATACAAAAACTAGACCGGCCGAGAATTCACTCAAATTAAAATGAGGCCTGCTCGTCAAGATTTCTTCCGGGTTGCAGAAGCCCAAGAGCTAAGGCCTTTTCAAACAGTGTACTCCATTGTTCTAGCCCTCTAGACTAGGCATTGGGCCTTATTCCTATGAGGGATAAACGATCCCAACGAGTCGAGAGCAGTTAGTTATATCAGTACGTACAAGTTTTTTTTTTTTTTTTTGTCATTCGTTATTCTTAATCTATTACATGGGGAGGAGAGAATATAACTCGATCCCGGGATGCAGTGTGGGGCATTCAAATGCTCTACCGCATGAGCTAGCCACCATTTGCCAGTACGTACAAGTTTGGTTTTCATAATACTTTTTTTTTTTTAATCTGAAGTTTCAAAATATATTCAAGCTTAGCTTTTTATGAAATAAATACATCTCGAGCTTTAATCAAGCCGAACACGACCTGTTTCGAGTGGCTTGAATTCATAATAAATCATAAGGCGAATGAGCTGGGCAAGCTTTGTTTGAAAACTAAACGCGAGTTTTAAAAAAAAAATGTTAGAACTTCATTTGTTTATCAACATATCAATGTTGAACAAATTTTTAACTAGCGAACACAAACTCAAACTCAAAAAGCTTGGTTCGTTTTTTATCTCTACTCTCTAGTGCTATTAAGTCAAAGATAATTATGCAATGGCTATTGGGTAGTGGGGCGGAGCCAGCTTAGGACCAGAGGAGTCACGTGCCCCCCTGAATTTTTATCCCCTGCTACTTTTTTTTTTACAATCCGTTTTAAAGTTTACATAATATAATTACAGTATCTTTTTTCCTATCTCTTTTCCTAACAAGTTATCCATTGGATCTAGTGGCCCAAGCGCTGGCCTTGCCTCTCCAAATGTCTGGGTTTGAGCCTTGGGCCTTGCCTCTCCAAAGAGTACATATATTGATCACGGTTTCACTCATTTTGAAACAAAAAATAATTGAAAAACAATCTTACTGATCCTTATTACAGTTGATTTAATTTTTTTATTACAAAAGACTAAGAATTAAATAGTTAAGCGAGCTATCATAATTTTATGATTTTTTCAAAAACGAACTTAGCTGGAGTCTTTGAGCCGGCACTGACAATATACATTAAGCAAGATGTTTGTATGGGATTGGTAACAAAACAATTATGCAGAACTTTCGAAAAATGAAAACTTGTCGGAATCAATTTTAAATAAATTATCAACAAATATTTAGTTTTTTTCTTTTATGTTTAGAAGCGTTTTAAAATATTATGCTACACAAACTTTTGTGTCAAATGGAATGTTTGAATTTTTGTTCTTGTTGCTTCTTTATTCCCTCTATTTCACTGTGAATTTCTTTTATTGTAATAAGATGCACTCTCTGAATAAAATTTTTGGCTCCGCCACTGGAAGTGGCCAGTTGAAAATTAATACTAACAGACGAAAAACTAATTAATAATTTCGCACAGCTGTAATTTCCTTGTGGTGGGCATGTTGGACCTCTACAGAACCAGCCCTGCCCATAATAATTGGCTGCCACAGAGAGAGAGAGAGAGAGAGAGAGAGAGATGGGGCCTTTTGACATTGAGCAAAACTGTCAAGTAGCTGAAAGGCCATGTCCCCTAAGATTATCAAGCTCCAGTTTGAAAACAACCTCAATTTGGATTCACCCTTGCTATATTACAAAAAACAAATTTTTTATATTCACAAAATGTCACCATCAATATTGTATCCAAATATGTACAGGAGTGATTCACAAACAGCAAACGTATCCCCCCTTGTGATCATTAAAAATAATATGTTTTTATTTTTGTTTTTCCCTATACATAGCAGAGATATTATCAAGTTGGAAGATGTGGGTAAAAGATAGTTCTCACACTTTTTCTTGTTTTTTTCCCCTTGCAAATCTTATTTTGGGATGTTTTAATTTGGGATTTCTTAATTTTAGACTTTTACCATAGCAAGTTGTTGATTTTCGGAAAGTCTAGGTACCCATAATGGATACCCAGAATTTGAATTTTAAAGGTCTAAATTTACTTCAACTGAATTTGGACCCTTGAAGTTCTAATTCTGGATAATTTCTGGGTACCCATTTAGGGTTTGTAGTAGTGCTCGTTGCTATTTTCTATCACCTAGGCGTTTGAGATCATGATGCATTGACATGTTGTATAACATGTTATACGCATTGGTGTGTTTGTAGACTTACTAGCTCGTTATAAACAAGGGAATTGGGATGAAGTGGATTTGGGGTGGGTGTTGTACACCTGTGTGCAATGCACTCCTCAGCCGTCCGATTATGGTTTGAACGGCCCGCAAGTGCATGTGGTTTACTTAGGTTTCGAGTCTTTTGACTAACAGAAAATGGTATGAGTAAATGCAAGAAATTCAGCTTTAAGAGGGAAAAAATACTCCTCTCTAAAAATTTTATGCAAAGATCGATATTTTATTCATCGTCAATTGGTTGTGAATGGGTAGTCTTCGATTCTCAATTGCGAGGAAATTTTAATTCCTCACTAAAACATCATTTGGCGACGAAATGTGTTCCACACTAAATGGAAAAAATTGTCACTAAAACAATCATATAAATTAATAATTATTAAATTAATATATAATTTTTGCACACATTTTTCAAACACTCGTATAAATTAATAATTTATACTGACTATAATCTAAAAATTTATAATTCAAAATGCAAAAACACCCACGTGATAGAAATTTTTCAGTGTCAGGAGGGTATTGCCCACGTGGTACCCGCTCGACAATCTCAGCCGTCCAAAACGCAATCCAACGGTCCCGAAGAGGAGAGAGAAAAAGAGGAGAGAGAGTGGTTAGTGAGAGGAGAGAGAAGGGATCAATCTGAGCCGTCCAAAACACTTTTGGACGGTCGAGATTGTGTTCGGCATGGACATATGATACCCATTCGATATCCAAATTCATGGGGTACCCATTCGGTACTCAAATTTGGGTACCGAATGGATACCACATGCCCATGCCGAACACAATCTCGACCATCCAAAAGTACCGGGCACTGAAAAATTTCTCCACAAACAGGCTCTGTATCAAAACTCACCATTCCCATTCTATATCCTCTGCGTTGAGTCGTTGAGTGGTACGAATAACATAATAATAACTGCAGATTCTAGGAGAAGCTGGATCGCAGACAGATCACATGCAGCAATATCCTCACCGGGATCATGTTACTTCCCCTTCTACACTACTTTTGTACATGAAAAGTTCCTTTCATGTTTAGATTCCCTACAGTCAAATTTCTAGTCTACTACTTTTCGGGGGTGTGGGGTTGGCTTTTTCACCCACTTGAGGCCCTGGTTACTAAATTTGGGTCACATGGCACTTCAAGTTCAAGCAAATTAACTTTTTGCCTTTTGTTTTCTTGCTTTTGGATCCCAAAAGCATTCTTTTTGTTTTCTTGTCTGTCTTTACCACCAAAAAGTCTTAAGTACCCGGAATGGGTACTCAAAAAATACCGAAAATTTGAATTTGGTCTATTGAATTTTAAATTTAGGTATTTTTTGAATATATTTTCTAGGTATGTAGCAGTGTTAATGTTTTACCATAGTTTAAAATAAAACAAGGATGCTAGTTGGATTCCCCTGAAATTAAACCGAAATACTCTGGGCACGTTTTGATGGCCGAATTAGAGCATGTGCAGAAGCCTATGTAAAAGAAACAATTAGCTATTTAAGAGAGGAAAAATCCATAAAACCATCTCCATTAGACTAGGAAAACATCTAGGTATTTTACATTTATGAAAAAACCTCGCCAGATATTGTTAGGATTGCTAGGAACTGTTCACTAGCAATGGAGTATTTTATTAGTTTTGGTCACATCCCTTATGTTCTCTCTCCTCTCTTTATGGCTATTGGTGTCCAAAAAGGTGCAAGAAAAGAAGGAAAGAAAGAAAAATGTATCACTGTAATGAAAAAGAATTGATATTTTAATAGAGAATACGTATAACAGATAGCAGAGTTGTTGGAGTGTTGAAAAATATATGAATAAGTAAAATCAAAAATTTGCACTGTTCACCTGCACTTTTGACTAGCAACTGATGCACATGCTCTTATAGTCCCATCCATGGTATAGCTAGTATCATATTTGTTCGCGGAGTAAATGTAAGACTGGACACTGGACAGCCCTAATAGGGAGGATCATTTTGCCACTAATACCCTCTATGTGGGACTATCCAATACCTTATGGAGATGGTATTATTAGCTAATCAGGTCCTTTGGGATTACTTCCCCCTCATCCAACAGTAAAAACTAAATTCTCCGCTACTAATTATCTCATCCTTTCTCTCACTCAAATTAAATACGGTACGTAATCATATATTACATACAATCTCATCTATTATCTCAGGAACCCACACGTCTCATTTATCTCCATCATTAATCCTATCTTTTTCAATCCTGCTTAAAAATAATCGGACAATGTGTACCAACTGCCCGTGCGCAGAATGATAATTATGGGCATCGCCCGAAATTATATAATGTAAAGGAGATAAATAAATCAGTAAAATGAAATAAATGACATATGGATTGAAAATCTAACGGGAACAAGAGAAGATAGTTTTGATGGCAGAGATATGGGGAAGGGTGTTGGCTGGCTGTATCTTTCCCTTGCCTGCACAGGCATTCATTGCCTTTTGGCAAGACTAAGGTGATGGAAAAATAATCCCATGCTTCTCACTTGCGATTCTGTGTATATGCATATGCAGAGGTTAGTGATATTTCCGTCTAGGTAAGCCAGCTATCAGCTAAGGTTTAAGAGACCGCCGCCTTAAACCCTAAAAAAATGTGCAAAGATCAGGAACCACCTACTTTTATGAAAAAAAAATTAGTGCCGAGCGGGCACCAGCTGACACTGCCATGTGGTGTCCATCGGCTCATCTGAGCCGTTCATCCTGTTTTGGACGCCCCAAATCTGTTGGGGTTATTCGGTGGCATTTTTGTAATTTTGAGGGGTAAATTTACCCTAATAGATCTGGACCGTCCAAAATATGAATGAATGGTCCGGATGAGCCGACGGACACCACGTGGCAGTGCATGCGTGTTCGGCACTGAAAAACTTCTTCTATTTTTTCCAACATGTGAGCCCGAAAGAAATGCTCTGCAAAGTTAGCTCCTGAAAATATCAGGAACGACCCTGATTTTCACACTTTTCTTTTCATCAATTGTACTCCTTTTTTGTTTCTGTAAATCAGTTATACTCCTACTGCCCTTTCATGTACGAAAAACTTAACTTTATGTAAAAAAAGAATTACTCCGTATTTTTTAAAAAAAAGAGTATGAATATAAATATAAACAAAGAGAGTGTGAAAATAAAGAACAACCCTTCGTCTAAAGCAGCTATTATCAGATTTCAGCTTTTGTTAAACCACTAAGCTATAGCAAATCTTACATTGGGCAGCCTTGATTTGTTAGATGTTATATCATTTTGTGATCATTTGTAACCTAATTAACCCTCTCTCTTTTTCTTTTCTTTTTAGCAAATGAAGTAGAGTGCAGTTGGTGCCTCCGTTATACTCTCATGCATATGGGCAGGGTTCGATTTCCGTAAACACTCATCCCCTCCCCAAGTCCCCTAGGATAAAGAAGATTAGGATTAACGAATAACAAAAAAAAAAAGGGAAAAGAAAAAAAACCTTCTCTCTTTTTTTACCAAATCAATGTATGAATAAAGAAATCGAGAATAATCTAGTTACCAATCGCGGCCGCTTGATGATTTGTGGGGTACATCACAAGTCTATATGTGGCTACCCTTGTAGCATTTCTCCATCACTATTATTCCCTTTCAGGTGATGATTAAATGTTGGCATTTTTTTTTTTTTCCGACGGAGTGATCGGGCCAACTCATGCGTACTTCGACTCCTCTCCTGTCCAGTCTGGTTAGAACTAGGTTATTCACACCAAAACCGTAGGATTCATAAGAAATTATTTTCTTACGGCTGACCTCCAGAATCGAAAATTAAACAATTGTGTGGCGAGCAAACCAACCATCCAAATGAGTGATTTGCTGGAAATATTTTTACAGATAGGGTTTTTGGCTCAAAGGGTGTCGTGTGGTAGCATTCGATCGACTCTTATCATTCCTAGTTTGTCTCTTTGTTTAAAGTCACGTGAATGTCTTTTAGGGTTTTTTGTTCTTGCTGTCTCACCCATCCATCCCTTTAAAAGAGTCTTTGCATTCTTGCCATTAGGCCCTTTGAGTCCCTCCTCCCTTCCTTATCCCCCCTTGATCACAAAGATCTCTCTCTCTCTCTCTCTCTCTCTCTCTCTCTCTCTCTCTCTCTCTCTCTCTCTCTCTCTCTCTCTCTCTCTCTCTCTCTCTCTCTCTCCATGATTCCAACTGACCCAAATTCATCTACTTCTTCTCATGAACTTGAACTCCACACTGCAAAACCTCAAGCTTCTTGTTGTTTTTCAAGTCATGCTTTTACCTACTCAATTCAAGATCATAGAGGATTCTACCCCAAAGAAATAGCAAACCACCAAGAATATCAACAAGAGGTACTATTAATAGCTTATGTGATAATAATTTTTTTTTGGTACACCATAAATTGAAAAAAGAAACTAGACTCTCTCAAAAGTCACGCCCATCATATCCACCTCAAGGATCCGACGGGGTGATGTGCGACACCAATTTTTCATCTTGGTTTGCTCCCAGATTAACGAGTTTGTCACATAACAGTTTATCTGATATGTGTGTGTGCGCATGCGTATTCATTTGATCAATGTTTTTTTTATTATTATTATTTGTCCTTGAATAATTTTACTTGTGATTTTAAGTTATTGGTATCTCTTCTTTTGATGTGATAGTCATTAATTATTTGATCACCTTCTTGATCTCAGGCGAATAATTTTTCTATCAATGGAGGAGGATCACATGATAATTCAGCACCAAATAGCGAAAACAATCGCGGCTTAAAATTCTCCTTATGGAAAAAAGAAGATGGAAATGATGATCAAACAGCTGGTTCAGCTAAGTGGACGTGTTCGAAGATGAGGGTGATGGGGAGGACGATAATCGTGAACTCGGATCACATGAGCTCAGAAGCACAAACTAATGCCCTAACGAAGTTTGAAGATCAAAAAGTAAAATCATCTGATCCTATGGAAAATGACAATGGCGGCAACAGTTCTTCAATCAACAGCAACAGCCCAATTAGGGTTTGTTCAGATTGTAACACCACTAAGACCCCTCTTTGGAGAAGTGGACCAAGAGGTCCTAAGGTATATACATAAATAACATAATATTTTGTTTTTGTTTCTCATATACATCATATATATCTCGGAAAGTCTAGGTACCCAGAAACTACCCAAAATTTGAACTTCAGTGGTCCAGATTGATTTCAAGTGAATCTGGACCGCTGAAATTCAAATTCTGGGTAGTTTGTGGGTACCCATTCTGGGTATGTAGCAGTGCCCATTTTCCCTCTAACAATTTGGTATAAATATGGTGGTGCAGTCACTTTGCAACGCGTGTGGAATCCGGCAAAGGAAGGCAAGAAAGGCTATGGCATTGGCGGCGACTGCAGCAGCAACAACATCATCCAACGACACAGTTCTTGAAGCCAAGAGTTCTTCTCCTCTAAAAATCAAGTTGCAACACAAAGCTAAGAGATCGAACAACGGTCATGTTTCACAATACAAGAAAAGATCCAAACTTGCCACCCCAAAATCTCATGGGAGAGAGAAGCTTTGCTTTGAGGACTTCTTGATCAGTTTGACTAAGAACTTAGCTATTCATCAAGTTTTCCCTCAAGATGAGAAGGAAGCTGCAATTCTGCTTATGGCTCTATCTTGTGGCCTAGTTCATGGTTAAGCTTTTCTTCCGTTTGTCTTTCTTGTTTTTGTTCTTTAGGAGTACTATTAGAGAATGTTTGTGCATGAGAGAGAGAAAACGCCAGTGAGCGAGCACGCGCTTGGAATCATGTGAGCAACCAGTATTTTATTTAAGGGAAGAAATAAATTTGTGTGGTCTAGGAGTGAGATTTAGTTGTGTGGAATGATAAAATTTGAGCAGGTTAATAACCAAAATGTGGATCCCTTGTTCATCATCTTTCTATCAAAGTTGTACTACTGTATTTTCCTTTTTTGTTTGGGTAATTTAAGCATGTGTACTTTATGGAACTTTAATTCGTTCAAATATTGAGGACCCAATGGCAAAAAGGACCAATGGCAGTGGTGGTGGAAAGCTGCTGAGAGAATCCACATTGGGAAACAAAAAACTTTTCTTTTTCTTAGGATTCTGAGAAGTGGCTCAGAGGATCAGGCAAGTATTTTTGGACGAAAATAGGCTAAAACCCGAGGTGCGATAGTTTTTTGCTGTAAACAAATGTGCGAATTTTAGGATTCCTTCTATTAGGGTAGCCATTAGAAAATTTCTATAAAATGTATACATAATGAAATACAAGTTATGAATATTTTGGGTTTTTTTTTATGACTTGTGACTTAATTTTTTGTTGGGGAGAGAAATAGTTGTGCACATAATCTAACTAGATTGAGTCTTCAGTTGGACTGAGGTAAGCAAGAATTTGATCAAGCGCCACTAGAAGTTCTGAATGATTTGCGTAACGACCGTGATGGTCTTGGAATTCCTCGAGCTACTGCAACAAGTGTTTATGTTTTTTAGGATCTAGGCCCTCTTGTGTACCAAAAAATATAAATGCTTTAATGAAAACATGAGTCGAGACATTCGATACAATTTATTTTGGGTGGCCGTACTTAGTACTTTGCTACTAAATCACCAAAATAAAATAAAATAACATCTAAGGAATGCTTTTAAGATCTTGTAATGTTCGATTATTTTTTTAGGACTAGTGACATTTATGTGATGTTTTTGAAATCTTATTTTGTTCAATTATTCTTTAGGATTTTTTTCGTGTTGACAAATACTTTACTTGTTTAGAGAAACATAATCTATCTGCTTTGCAGTTTTGTTCGTAAAAATGCTTACATGACCACGTTTTTTATTTTCACTTTGAGCCCCGAAAAATCAGAACGCGACCAAACATATATTATCTTGTTTTCCTAGATGATGAGAGTCGAAGCAGGCTGCGATGTAGCTCAACTGGGACCTGAAACCTTGTCCAGGGGAAGGGAAGAGGCTCACATGTATTCAGTTTCTTGTGTTGTCCAATCGAGTCCAGTTTTCCAGGTCCCCACAGTGATTGTTACAGTATTAATTTGTTACCTTCATCTGGTGAACTTAGGAAAAATTAAGGGAAAAAATACTGGGCCACCATCCCAGTAAAAATCTAGCAAAGGGATCGTGCTAATCATCATTCACTAAGAGCATCTTCAGCCCTATTCAACCCAAAACCAACACAAAATCCATCTACTTCCCTAGAATTAAATTCATACAATTTGAATTTTACTCAAATTTCTACACAAATCAAAGAAGATCTAAACCCTTATCCATATTTCCAACAGCTACTTTGTAGTGGTTTTCGTCGGCAGAAGGAGTTAGTCGTCATCGTAAAATTTGGCGAGCCTAGCAAAATACAGATTGAGATGCTTTGAAGATTGCCGGTGTAGTTTGTGTTGGTGTGGTGGTCAGAGATCGAGAGAGAGACATGTAAAGATCCAAAGAGAGAGACTTAAGTTGTTGCACTTTTGACTGCGGTGAGAGGCGGTGGACGGCAATGTTTGGTGTTTTGAGTTGAAAATCAGAGTAAAAGTTTGGAGATGTTCTTATCAAATAGAGTTTTTACTCAAATTCTTACTCAAATCATATTAAAGATATTGAGGTTGGAGATGTTCTAAATGTTGAATGATTTGCATGTGATGTAATGTACTAGTGTTCCAATACATGTTTCACAAATGTAGTACACTTCCATTAATTATCACCTGCAAGCAAGAAAAAGAATCCGGAAATCTTGTAGTGTGGTACAGGAGCCTTTGAAATCAGGCATCAATTCCAAATTAGTTTACATTCTTCTATCTGCTGATCTAGTAATAGCTGTCAATATTAACTTCGTTTTAAATACTCCTTGCATTTACCATGTTTTTTTAATTTGAATTTACCATTTGTACATTTTTACTTATGTTTTTCATTGTCAATCGGGAGCAGTATTGGTGTTGTGCACGATCTTTGCCTTTCGGTCGGTGATCCAATGGTCCAAATTTTATCTTGCAATGAATAGTCCGGATGTGACAGGATCGAGATGAAATCTGGACCATTGGATCGCCGATGGACGGCGAGGATCGTGCACAGCACACCCTCTCTCTATTGCCTTCAATCTACTGCCTCAATGTGCAATTGAATTGAGCCACACTTGCAGACCAATAAGACTTGATTTCCGTAGCACCAAAAAAAAAAAAGCATTAAAGGTTTGTTTGGAACTTATGGAAGGGAAGAGAAGAGACGAGAAAAGAAAGGAAAATTTTAAAAATTTCTCTTCCATTTTTTGTCTCAGAGAGAAAATAAAAAATTATTACTATGCCACCGCTGTCTCTACTACTACCATCACTACTCAATCGTCACCACCACCACCGCCGTCACGACTAACACCCCCCACTTCTTCGCCGCCACTACTCCACAATCGCTTCAATTACTACCGCCACTCTAGCGCTGTCACTACTACCACTATCGCCGCCACCATCTCTACCACCACCATCATCGCAATCTCTTCAACACCACCATCGTTCCAACCCAGAGCCGGCCTTGAGTTAAAGCGAGCGTTGCGGTCGATTTAGGCCTCAAAAAAACTATGAATTTCAAGGGGCCCCATATTTTAGTACCCTAAGTATCTTTTGTAATAAAAAAAATACGTACATCGTTTTAGGGTTATTTATTATTGATGAACAATAGTATATTTTTTTGAAGAGTAATTTACCTACTTGCATTTTACCCATTAAGATTTTGAAAAAGGCCTCCTTTTGATTTTCGCTTTAAGCCTCGAAAAAGTCAGGGCCGGCTCTGTTCCAACCATCAGATGTCTTTATCTGTCCATCATGTTCCACCGCTACATTCATCACACTATTTCACCACCACAACTACACCATCTTTCCACCACCAATTCTCCACAACTGCGACTATAAACGCATGATATCCATTAATTAATAAAGCTAAAAGAAAACAATCACCAATAATTTAAGGTAAATTCATTCATTTTTATATCAAAACAATTATTTTAATTCAGCTCTTCATATTTTTATCAAACAGCTTTTCAGGTTAAAAAATTCAGCAGTCAGTTTCTAGCACTTATTTCTTTAGCTTTTAGCTTCAATTCTCAGTTTTATCAAATAACACCTTAGTCTAGAAATTATTCCATCTTTTATCACTTCATTTCAATTGGATGCTTCTATTAGAAGTTAAGTTGCAAACAAGCAAAGCCGAGCTTTGTAGTGCTAAGCTCGGCTCGAGTAAACGAGCCTAAAATTTGAACTCGAGCTTTGGCGCACTCAGTTATAAACGAGGCGAACTAGGTAAATTTACTAAGTGTGCCTCTGTAAACGAGCTGAACCTATGCAACGAGCCAAGCCGATCTTTAGAGTATCGAGCCTAGCTCATTTACCATACGAGCTAAAAATCGAGCACGAGCTCCTCTCGAGCAGCTTGATTTGTTTGCAGCCCTAATTAGAAGTGAAGCTATTATCCCCTTCTTTTCAAACCCACTTGAAGTTAAGCCCATTTTAGTCGTTGATTTGTTTCTTACCCAGCGTACTCTAATTTAAGAGATATTCCTCAATGCTGGCCGAGACCTCTCACCACAACATATTTTTGCGGGGTTCACACACTTAATCTTGAGCCCCACGGAAATGTGTAGTGGAGGATAGGCCTGGAGCACCACGGGGCAATGCCTCAAGGGCATGAATTGCATTATTTTCCCTAATTAAGAATGTTACACTTCCTACTGCAAAGTTGGTTCTTTATTTTTCCCAAAGGCTCAGTTTGGATGGCAGTAATCTCAAGGGGGAATGAGAATGCGATACCTTCTACCCATGATTCCAACGTTTGGAAGAGACAGGAACGAGAATGTGATGCCAAGCTTTTCTGATTCCGACATTTGGCAGAGACTGGAATAGGAATGTGATTCCTGATGACATATTCAACCAGGAATCATATTGATGACATATTCAACCAAGAATCATACTTAGTGGGAATCTGAACCCTCCCTTACCCCATGGGAATCTCAGATTCCTGGCTCATTTTATTATGAAAATGAAAGGTTGACTTTAATAAATTTCCAAAATAATTGTTTCTTGCATAAGATTACTGAATTAATACAAAAACCGAAATGCAATTCCTCCAGGTATTAAATTTCTAGGTATTTGGTTCCCAGTAATCATATCCATGTTCCTACCCAATAAAATTCCCAGGAATTTGATTCCCGGTAATCATATTCCTATTCCCACTCACAATTCTGGTCATCCAAACACAGCCTTGAGGTAACTTTTGGGGTTGCTCTGCTAGTTTGCCTGAATAAGTGGAATGAGATTTGTTAAGGTTTTGAGGGTTTGGGGTAATAAGTGAAGAGAGTAGATAAAAAAAATTAGAATAATAATTAGAGAAAAAAATTATTGGAAACCGTAGTGATAGAGGGTTGGGTCTAGTGATAGAGGGTTGGGTCTGGGACCCCCCCCCCCCCCCCCCCCCAACTCATTTGGCAAAAAAACCAGAAACTG
>JAXBDA010007900.1:0-16292 GCA_036023075.1 Gaultheria prostrata
CGTTTTAAACACATTGGACGGTTTGGATTTTGTCAAAACAATTTTTAAAACCTTCAAAACACCCAAAAGCTTCCAGTCAGGGATCCCTGACTGGAAGCTGGGCCTATATGTATATATATATATATATATATATATATATATATGTACTCTCATACTCCTGCAAGTCTAGAACTTCAACCCAAGGTAGTAGATAAGAGTGTTGGGTACCACAAAGTAATTTTTCGAAATAGGGACAATTTTGAGTCGAACTCGAACGAGCCTTTACCGAGTCGAGCCTCGAATAGTTCACGAATAGCTCAGTTCATTTACAACCCTTTTAAAAACCCAAGGTGGGCACTTGACCCTGGTCTCTCTTTAACTTCAGCTATATGGTGGTGGATAAGAGTGTTGGGGTACCGCAAAGTAATTTTTCGAAACGAAGACAATTTTGTTTTCTTTTTTATTGAGTATTCAGTTTGCCTTGTTGGACTAGAGTTTGCCAATGGACTACCACAACTTTTACTCCAATAGTCCAGAAGAGGCCCATCAAAACCCAGCTGGTATGAAACTAACAATTAGAAGGTAACCCATCACAACTTTTCAAAAAAGATTTCATTTTCTTATGGAAGGTCTCATGCTTCCAATGAATTATAAACTAGCTTCATTTAGATGTTTGACCTGAGATTTTTTTCTAAAAAAAAAAATTAAGCCGTTTGTATTTGTACTGATAGCTTCTCTTCTCCTACATTGAACGCATACAAAGGTAAATTTCCTCTGTTTTTTGGACATACAAACATCCATGAAGATATGGTTTTTTGGGTGAAATTTTCTTTACCATTTAATTTTGTGTATGATAGAGTTTGTTGTTGAAGAAAATTATAGGAATACTAGACTTCATTTTGTCATTGGATCATGGGAAAAATCAGGATTTTTCCACATTTAATTTAGCTAATTACAAAGGGGAAAAGCCGCGGAGAAAGTCATTATCTCCAATTATCATATTTTCATTATTTATCTTTGGGCAAATTACCCGACAGTGGCAGTAGGCGCAAATTATTGCTGTTCACTAGTACAGGAAATTGCTCCCAACATGAAATGAAATTTTTTATTTGCATATACATGGTACCCATTTTCGTGTTGACCGAAATACCCTCGTCTAAAAAATTCCCCCCTAAACCAACCCCCTCACTCTCCCTCTTCTCGACTGGGATTGCTATTATTGCACCTTAGGATGTAAAAGTTTGCACCGTTCCTCCTCACTATTGCAACTTACATAAATAAATTTGCACCATGACTGAACAAACAGAGTTGGTCAAAAAATAAGTTTTTGGACTGAGATTTCTAATATTGCATCTCGGCATGTAAATTTTTTGCACCATTCCTCCTCACTATTGCAACTTACATAAATAAATTCGCACCATGTCTGAACGAACAGAGTTGATCAAAAAAATAAGTTTCTGGACTGAGATTGCTAATATTTCACCTCGGCATGTAAAATTTTACACCCTTCCTCCTCACTATTACAACTTACATAAATAAATTTGCACCATGACAAGTAATGAACCAAGTTGGTAAAAAAATAATGTTTTGCACTGAGCTTGCTAATATTACACCTCGGCATGTAAAATTTTGCATCCTTCCTCCTCACTATTGCAACTTACATAAATAAATTTGC
This sequence comes from Gaultheria prostrata, assembly GCA_036023075.1. Classification (NCBI taxonomy): domain Eukaryota; kingdom Viridiplantae; phylum Streptophyta; class Magnoliopsida; order Ericales; family Ericaceae; genus Gaultheria; species Gaultheria prostrata. Next base: position 1,655 of record JAXBDA010007900.1, read on the forward strand.
ACCATCACAAGTAACGAACCAAGTTGGTCAAAAAACAAGTTTCAGCACTGAGATTGTAAATATCACACCTGGGCATGTTATAGTTTGCATCCTTCCTACTCACTATGCAACATACATAAAAAAACATTGCACCAAGACTGAAAACGAACAGAGATGGTCAAATAGACAAAATTGAACCCTAATTTTTATGCATAAATCCCCAAATTTAACAAATTGAACCCTAATTCATTCCGATACTTCTCTCTCTATCTGTAATTTTCTCCCTATTCTTCCCAGATTGATACATTAGAGTCTATTGCCCTCTCCAATAATGAGGTCACTCCCATGTGAGTTCATGACTGGAATTTTTGAACTTGTGTCATAATATGTTGAGTGGAACTATTAGTTTACAGATGGATGGGTTGGTAGCCTGATATTTTTGAGTCGTGGATACAAGCAATTCACTGGTTCTGTTCCTGCCCACTTGGAAATCTATGATTTTGGAACAACTTGGGGTTTGTTGCAATAAATTTGTGGGTATTATCCCCGAAGAAAATCTCGAATTATTCGTATTTGATTGTGATTGATCTTTATGTAAATAATCTTTCTGGGTCTACACTTTCTCTCTCTGTATTTTCTCTGTCTACTGGTACAACAATGGAGGACTGGGGTTTACAGATTAACCGATTGGGGAAGAAGATGGAAGTTGGGGTTTTGATTTATTTTTGGGAAGTTAGCGTTGATTTGAATGAAGGGGTGTTTTGGAAACGAAAATTAAGTCGTGGGTATTTTCGTCCTCCAGCAATTGTCATGCCATGTTATGGCAATTATTCCTCCTCCTTCCATTAACCAAAAAGTACACCAGCAAAACACAAATTTTTGCCCCTGGTGCCACTGTCCGGTAATTCTCCTTTTATCTTTCTTTATCCTGATGCCATTTGAAAGGTGGGAACGCCTGTCAGCCCCTTTGATAAGGCTAGGCGCATTTTTGGGCCCAATTATTGAAGAATCAAATGTTGGGCCAAGATATTATTCTATGACCGAACCTTAGGTGCTGGGCATGCCTTCGTATTCGCAGCCCCGTATTCTTGGGCCGTCCCAAGCTTTAAGGACGGACTTTTGTCTATCATGCTTTTGGTTTTAGCACTTAATTTTTTGATTACTTATATTTTACTAATATTTTTTTCTTATAGTGTACATAATACGAATAACATGAACACTGAAAGATAAATATTAGAGTGTGATTATCAAAAAACGGAGTGTCAAAATTATTTTCCGAGAACAATTCCACCAACAGATTTCAACATGTCATTCTAGTTAAAAACATAATTACGAGAAGTGAAAAAGACAAAAACATAACATCATATATCACAATAAAATTGTTCTAAATGTTTTTTTTCCTTCAGCTATGTTTTTACAGGCTTTCGCCTTGGGATAAACATTTATGTAACGATGCTTTTACTGGCTTTTAATCTTGTGTTAAACTTGTATGCAACATTGGGCGTTACATGTGTGTGGGTTAGATTGTGGGGTTACGAGTTAGAAAGAGTAGCTATAAAAAGTTAAAACGAGGTGACTAATAAGTAAACAATTTGAAAGATTAAACCCAATACTTGACTACGTAAAATTATTGGATGCTCGTGCGATAGTTATGTGATGTCCCAACACCTATTAAAACCACACATTACTAAGGTATGATCATAAGTTCATGTGTGACCATTGACCATATACTTTATAGTGGACACTGTGAATATTACTTGTTGATAAATGGATCAAGCTAGCTACTCGAATTCAAGCTCCTTTTTGCTCCTTAAAAGGTCGCTCAAGATCGATTTGTTAAATAAAAAATCAATATTGATCATTTTTTTCAACATTGACTCCTGCAATTTCCAATGCCAACGTTTTATCCCACCGGTAGAATCATCTGACCACTCATTTTACCAATATGCAAAATCTGAACCAAAATGTCCTTTCCGCGATAACAGATACTTGCACACGTGAAGAAGTGAATTTGGCTAGGCAGTTTTTGGGGTTTATTTATGTTTTTTTTAACAGCGAAGAATTTTTTTTATTAATTTCGTAGGAGCCGAATATGAAATCAGTACCGTAGGAGAAGAAATGCCTTGGGGAGAGGTTCGAAGATACTTTTACTCTTTTTTTTTTTGATAACCGGATATCCGGGCCACCAGTGGCCCCATGAGTTTGCTGGCAAGGGCAATCGAACCTGAGACCTTAAGTAGGAGCAAACTCCTAAGTCCTAAGGCAATACCACTTTGTCAAGCCTTTGGAGTTAAGATACTTCACTACTACAACTCACAAGCCACTCCAAGCCACTCATTTTTCAATTAAAAAAAAAACTTCCAAAGAAAAAAAAAGCACAACATTGATGACAAGATGCCAACAAACAAACATATCTTCTTGCTTTATGAGATACTCCGTATAAAGTTGATCGTCATTCAGAGAGGGAAGTCGTAGTAAGACATCGATACCAATAAATCTCTCTCTCTCTCTCTCTCTCATTTCTTAAATTTTGTAATTAAACGTATGTATTTTGTTTTGAGTTAATGTATTAGGTGTTTAAATATGAATTTCTTGAATTGATGGGTATTCATAGTATAGGACCATGTGTTCAAACAAAACTCGAGATAAAATAACTACATGTAATGTAACAAACAATTTTTTTTAGGATATTCAATACCATCTAATTACAAGGAATGTTTTGACTCAAGCTTCCCTCGATACTCTTGATACAACATCCTTCCATGCTATATTCACGTCTTCGCCGCAGTTTTTCGAAAAAAACAACTGTATATTTTTGTTACTGTTTGATGAAAATCCTGATTCCTATCAATCTTAATAAACTCGACGTGCTTAACAAAATAAACCATTTAAATCGTACTAGTGGTACCAAGACCAGTTAATTGAATAGATGATAGCTAAACAAAATCAACCATTTAAACTTTATGTCACAACCCTTGTAAAAAAAAAATAAAAATAAATACACATATTACATGACACAAAAGCTGTTGTGCGTGCCCTCCACTCACAACAAGGCCCAAACTCCAAAACGGAGAGAGAAAATATGTTGTGGCTAGAAGTGACACCGTGAGAATCCCCCTACCTTATTGCTCCCTACTGGATAACACAACACCTGTTGTGTTGTAGTCCCTCGATCCGACCTTCCGTATCCACAATCAATGGTTCGAATTCGCAAATATATTCTAATCGCTTAAAATCAACAAACATATTTGAACGGTTGCTTGCGGAGATGGATGATTGGATTGGGAGACTACAACCCTACGGGCTCCCCAAATCTCACATCAAGGCCCTAACTCCAGAACGGAGGGACAGACAGAGACAGCGTGGGCTCTCTATTGTACATCAATAACCACCACAATATGTGCAGCGACGCAATTGATGATTTCACATTATTTTAAGCCATAGCTATTTCTACACGAATTGTTGGAGTGCTGGACGAAGACTTCTCACAAGATCTTTCACTGTGATGCAGAACTCTGCTTCCATCTGAATTTGATAAGAAAACATTTGTCATGACTTTGGCATTGAAACAGGACGGCATACTGCTCAAAACTTTTTTTATTGCTCGTGATCTCAAAATTTTGCTTGTTTCTGGTAGTGATGCCGTCACTCATACCTCGGATCCCTTTAATCTTTGTGTATTCCGTTTCAGAGATTAATAAAATCTTTTACAGTCAAAATAAATAAAAACAAGAAGAAAAAAAGAGTGAAGTCTCACCTCAGCAATAATGGTAATATCAAGAGCCAAGCTTCCAAACCGAGCAACATTGGTGTTGATAATAGATAGATTGAGCTTCTCCATCTCAGCTAGTATTTTCACCAAAACTCCTTTGTGTTTTTCGCAGTGGATTCTCAGCAAAACGTTCTTGTTGCAAACTCTGGCTTCAATCTCAGGCAGCGGCTTGCTCGACCCGGGAATGAAATTCTCATCGGTAGAAGCCGAGACCAGCGCCTCGTCTTCGAGTAGGACTTGCGATTTCTTCACGAATACTACCGATTCGATTGTTTGCCCAGTGGATTGTTCTTCGAGCGTTTTGACTCGGTCTTGGAGTTGTTTCAAGTACTTCACTGCCTCTCCCAGAACAGAAGTTTTATCCATCTGTTTTTACAACAACAAATTTAAGCACTTCACAACAATGTTTCCAAGAAAGTCCAAGCAGTACCCTATTTATTGCAAGAGTTGTTTTTATAGAAAACCTAATTATACGTTAGTTGATTTTTCATTTTTAAATTTTGTTCAAGATTGTACTCAAAGTCTCAAACTGCATATCTTCTTATGATTTGGGCAAATCCAAATTCAGATTTGTTTGAAATGAGGATAAGACTCCTTTGTGGACCTTTGCACCTTCCGGTTGGTTCAAGCATGAATTAAAAAGTTCCCTAGTCTTAGTAACAATTTGGTGTGTCTCGTAACTTTTATAAAAAAATTCTTAACTCTTATAAAAAAATCGTAACTTTTATAAGGGTGTGTATGATACACACCCAATAAGGGGTGTGTATTGTACCATTTTCCTTAGTTTATTAATTATAAGCTTTGCTATTGTGTACACGATTTTGAACACACATTTTCAAACACACCAGCCAATTATGTGAGATCTCACAACGTATTTCGAAAATTCGAATAGTTCATTTAGTAGCTCTAGATGCCTAAACCATTCATGCAAAATATTATACTGATTGGATATCAATAAGCTCTTGATTCAAATCACTTGTCTAGTTATTTTGACGATCCAATTTTCTTAAGGCCAATGTAATTTTTTTTAAGATTGCTATCAATGTCCAGTTAACCTGATTTTTTTACTTCAAAGTTGTTTGTTGATTAGGGCATGCACAACATTGCGTAGCCAAACTCTAAACCGAGGTACTAAAAACTCTCTCCCCTTCCCTCTAAAACTCCTCACCATTAGGGCTGGTTTCACTACCGGGTGAAACCAGTTTGGGCTTCACGGTCCATGGCAGCCTTGGATGCTGTTAGTAGTCGTTGGGTTTCCTCTATTCTCCATCCAGTGGGTTTCGTTTCACCTGCCAATCTTCATCATTGGGTGAGTCCGGTTCCGTGCCTAACAGTAATGAGTGGTTGTGGTTGCTGATTGGTAGCTGGGGGTGGCGTTGGTGGCGGCTTGTTGCTGGTCGGCAATTTAGGGCGATGGGCGGCAGCAGTGTGTTGATGGCGTCTAGGGTTTTGGCTCCATTGTGGTTTGGGATTCATTGTTGTATTGTATATATCTTATTTAGGCTAGGCTTTTAGGCGTTTTGGGCTTAGCCCACTGAATATTTTTTGGGCTTTGTCCCAACATGTGTTTTATTTTCTAGACTTTGTCCCAACAGGTGTTTTATTTACTACAACCTTTTTGGTTGAAGTCCCCTCCCTTCTCCCCCAACTTGATGTATAATTTGTCAAGTTTTTATTAATAAATTTTTTACCCATAAAAAAAGGAAAAAAACTAATTGTTGACTTGGATAATGTTCATGCCAAGACATACAGAATGAACTCTTGATTGTCGAAATGTATAGTGAAACTCCCCCATTTCCTTTAAATGAGTTCATTGGAATAAGCCTAAATAGACTAATTGGAGTCATAACTTACTCTAAACAGAATTCAAATGATATTATGTCGGGGCCTTAAAAAAAGGGTGCACGTGCAATTCAAGCTTGAATATTAAGTAGGTTTTTTTTTAAGGTGTAGATAAGCATGGATGTTGACCGCACACCTAACCTAATACCTTTTGTTATACCTTGTAAGTGGGGGTGAAAGTGCAGTTTGATGTCTTTGCCCGTTAGTGATGGCAACGGATAGGGTATGGATCGGAAAATTCTATTCCATATCCTAACTCCAATTGGAGAGACTTTAAACATCCACACTCCGTTCGCCACTGGGGATATTAGACAAAACACCAAATTCGTCTCCTAATCGGGATCGGGGTTTCCCCAAACATACCATATCCAAGCCAAAAAATATTACAAGTCGATAATGAAACTAAAGTGCAAAAATAATATTCAAATCAACAAAAATATAAAGTAAAGTTATGAATTTTTATACGAAATCTTATGAATTTAAGATACATATTTTTGTCATATTTTGGAAGAAGCTATATTGCCCTTACCCCAACCCAACCAAAACCCGTCAACAAGAACATCAACATCTTCTTTGTAAGAGTTGAACTCACAACCTCACAGCATTTAGGTACATCTACACAACCATTGGACCAACGGATCGAATCAATTAATTTAAGATAATTGAAGAGATGCATATCATGCCCATCCAAATGGGGCTATTAATTGCCTACTCATCTTCAATAGACATGCAATCAGAGTCTCCAGAATTAAAAAAAATATGCATGTGTAACCAATTCCTAATTATATCTACATGTGAATTTTATACTTTTTGGATTCGTCTCGACTAGACAAATCAATAAACCACGAAAACTGGATGTAAAACTAACAAATGCAAAAAAAAAAATTAAATAAAGACAAAACGATTTTTTTTTTTTTTTGCCTTTTACCCAAACGAGGCCTAAATCACCTTCTATTTTGACACTCGGTGAGTATTTTTTAGTCAAAGGTCCTTCATCTCCGACGGTGGAGTCAAATTCCTTGTGTACTTCGTTTGACATCAAGTTACTTTCCAATCTTGCTGTCAAACACAAAGTCAAATTTTACGTGGATTTGACTTTGAGCGATTGCCTTCAAAGTTGACAGCAAAACTACTAGCCGTTTGGAATTCAAAAAAGAATCTTCCGAACAAAATAAAAAATAAAAAAATTCGCACGTAATATAATTCGACATTTTGGTTGAAAAGGAATGATTTTGTGAATATCAAAATGGAGATTTCAACTGGCCACATAAGTCTCAATTTTTTTTGATTGCCAGGTTTGAAACCATGGTTGTTAGTGTGCACTCTAAAAATATGATATTTGTCAGTTATTCAATAAAGGCAAGTGATAATGCTAAAACTGTTTTTGGTAATGCTAAACCTCCAACGCATAAATGACTTGTACAATGTGCAAAGTACAAGCCTTTTATGCATTAGAATTTTAGCAGAAATAAAAACAATATTGACATTATCACCGACTTTCCATAAATCAAAAAACTGAAAAACAAAGGGTTATATGAAAAAGGAGTTACATAACAAAAATTCTTTACAAGAAGGATCTTACCTTCTTGAGGCCAGGGACAATGGCTGAAAGAGCAACAAAAAGCTGGCTGAGCTGCTCCCTCCTCTTTCTCTCAGCAATTATGTGATCATAAGTCTGTGAAGCTGGCCTAGGATTACTATTTCCACTCTTCTTTGTCCCTTGGCTGCTTTTGTTTCCCTCCTCATTGTTCAACACAAATGACCCCTGATGAGACAACAGAATTCCAGCTACGACTTCCTCATCCTCAGAAGTCAAGGTCCCCGGGGTTATATTAGGGTTTTCCGTCGTACACGAGTTTCCGAAAGAGAGAATGAACCCAGAAGAAAAAACAGGTGGTTGCTGGTCAAGGCTTGCGGCGCCGTTATTGTTATTGTTGTTGTCGTCGTTATTGTTCGTGGGCCAAGTGTTGGGCTTGTGGTGTTTGGCAGAATTAGGGCTTTCAAGGGCTTCTAAGGTTGATGAAGCACAAAGCAAGTTGGTGGTGGAGCTGCTGTTTGGAATATTCAACAAGGTGTTGCAAGATGAGTTGCTTTCCGAGGAGAGGGAGTGTTGGTAGTCATCTCCCAGTGCAGCTGCTAGCTCTTCTTCAAAGCAGTCCATTATATCACAATTATCCATGAATATTGGGTCCTGCATTCCCTGTAAGTTGTTTTTTTTTTTTTTTTAAACTCAGTTAATTCTTAATTTGAACGTATTAAATTGTACGTTAACTATCAACTCGTCTAAAGCTTAAACGGTTAGACAAATGTGTAAATTTATACTCCCTCCGTTCCAAATTCCTTGTCACTTATATTATTTTGGGATGTTTCAAATTGTTAGTCCTCTTTAAAAAGTCAAAATAAAAGTTATTCAATTTTCCAAAATAAACCCCTTACCAACAACAATCATTTTATTCAAAAGTTGAAATATAAGGACATTATTGGAAATTAATTAATCTGTTTAATGTGAATGCATTTAATGAATGCAGTTATTGAATGTCTGCTTAAAAAGTTAGAGTTTCCAAAAGTGACCAGCAATTTGGAACGGATGAAGTATTATTTATATCAGTTTACATTATTTATATAATAACGTACAAGATATATAAGTGACCTTTTTCATTTTGTGGAAAATAGTTTTTGAAAGGCTTATTTACTTTTTCGTTCCTACAAAATGAGCTCAGTTTCATTTTCATCCTCACAAAAAAATTTCGTTTCAATTCTACCCTTCAGGTTTCATATCCGTTTCAATATTAGTTGTTTTATTACAAAAAATAATTTGTAATGATTAATTTATAGCATATTAATTACTCTTTTAGTGGTTTACATTTTTTAAGATGTTTACTTTTTTTAAGATCTTTATAGCACTAGTGGTGTAAAACGTAAAGATCTAAAAAAATGTACATTTTTTTACCATAATTTTTCAAAAAAATTTGCATCAAATTAAAGATCTCTATTGATAGTTTAATTTTGTGGAAACGAAAATAAAAAATTATGCGCGGAAATACTGCATTTTCGATTTAAATGTCATTGCAAAGCAACTCAACAAGCTAACAAGCCAAAAATGTAAAAGAAAAAAGTACATAATTTTTTTTTATGTTTTTTTGTATCAAATTAAAGTCTCTATTAGTAGTTTAATTTTGTGGAAAAGAAAATAAAAAATTATGCACGGAAGTACTTTATTTTTCGATCTGAAGGATATTAATGCAAAGCAACTCAACAAGCCAAAAATGTAAAATACTAAAGTATATAATTTTTTAATGTTTATTTGTATCGAATTAAAGATATCTATTAGTGGTTTTAATTTCGTAAAAAAAATAAAAAAATTTATGTGCGGGAGTAATTTATTTTTTTATCTGAATAAAATTGCAAAGTACTTTATTTTTCAGTCAGCCTACATGTACATACAAACATGTACGTACGTGCATGAACACATCTAGACAGTCCATTTTAGGAATCAACGGTCTGGATTCAAAAAAACTCTTCCATGTAAGAGTACATGAAGAGTTTTTTTAAAATCCGAACCATTGAAAGCACGCACGAACGGTCAAGATGCACTGCACCTTATTAATATAACGCCTTTTCTGTGTTTCCATCCATTTACTAACGCAAAGGGTAACATTGAAATGAATATGAATCCTGAAGGGGAAAATTGAAACGAATTTTTTTGCAAGGATGAAAATGAAACCGAACTCATTTTGTTAGGACGAAAAAAGTATATAAGCCTTCATGGAAACTTGTATTTTTGTAGAATATATTGAGATCGAAAATCGTTTTTCAGAAAGACACAAGAAAGATGTTTGTCAATGATAAGGGTTTTTCTATCCAAAAAAAGAGATAAATGCTGGTATTGGTTTATTGGTATGAAAAGCGTGCATGTGGTCCAGGAAAAAAATGAATAATATGGAGTCAAATATATTGTTCTGATTACTTCAAGTCATTTGCTTGTTTCCTGGAAAAAAGTGAAAGCAACAAAAATCTTACTCCCCTTATCCCATGTTGTTTGTTTCGTACGGAAAAAATCAATACTCTTTCTGTCCCATATTGTTTTCATTTCAAATCATCTCTTATACGTAGAAACAAAAGTAGAATGACGACTGTGTTAAGGTCCCTTGTAAAACTTGCGCGTGATCGAAATGATACAAATTATAGTAGTATGTCTTTAGATTCATATTTAAAAATCAAACTCAAGGTTGTCAATGCATTAAGACAGAAAAAAAAAGAGGAACATGAAGATTCAGGAAAAGAGAATCCCTAACGGACTCAACGAAAAAAAACCGACATCTAGGTACAACTACAAAATAACATAAATCGCCACTAGATTTTCCAGTGCAACTCTTCCCATGTGTAAGATTTTCATACCAGCTCAGAAAGCCATGGCATCGGCGAGTCCATGAACTCTTTTTCTTCTTCTTCTTCTTAAGTACTTCTGCACAAGTGGCAATGACAAGATAATGGGCATTAAAAAACTAAACCTTGAACTGCATGTCTAACTAATATTCTTGAAATGGTTTTGAATAAGAAAAGAGTAGTGGAAAAGATTCATAGGATCGAGAACTTATAAGGAATTATAAAAGTCAATAAAAGATAATTGCATGACTCATTGAGATGAAAGCTCACAATATTGGCTTGATAACACCCCTGAGCTCTCTTGGTTTCCAAAGCTATTGGTTCCCACTCCTTTTATAGACGTTGCATGTAACTAACATTGCCAAAATAATCATAAATAATAAGTATTGTGAAAATGGAAACAGGTCCAATACATATCCCTATTCAGATGTGTACGAATATCGTTCTTCTTAAGTACCATTAGATCGTACAATTTCAAAAAAATCATATATATTACTTGCATGAAAATCCATGAAAATTCATATCATAAACCCAAAAAGCATTACATTAATAAATTTATGGTTGATGCGACGAATTTACTTATAGAAATAGTTTGAATTCGATCCTATACAAAAGTTATGAATCCAAGATTGATGTGATAAATTTATGTAGAAATGATAGGAAAAATATTTTATGCAGTTCAGAGTGCATACGGTACACTCTCCAATGTCGGGTATGTATTGTAACATTTCCTTTAAGAAAAATAGCTAGAAACATTCGTTAAACCATATGAATGGTGTAGATTCAACCTTGATTGAGTTGTTTCCGTACTCTTCTTTAAACATTAGTATTTGCTTGAGTACGTGGCATTAATGTTGGAAAATAATTGCATGTTATTTATTATACACTGGTCCCATTGATGCTGACAAATATACAAGAAAGGCAACTTGAATCAAAAAACAAGTATCTTATTGGATTAAACTTGCATATAAAACTAGATTTTAAATTAAAAAAGTACAGTGAGATTAGACTCATGTTTCATGTTTATCTAGAAAATTAATTCTGTTGGAGATTTCTCACTCTTAGGTTTTTGGGCTTTGATTAAATTTGATCCCCGAAGATTGAATCTCAAGTAGTACTATTTTTTTTGAACGGCAAAAAAGATTTTAGTAATCTTTAGAAACGGATTACAAAAATTAAAAGGGACCGAAAAAAATGGCATCGCAATGCAAAGAAACATCTCAAGTAGTAGTACTATTTAATCAATTGCACTAAAATGATTTTCTTCTAGAAACATCAAAAGAAGAACTTCCCATTATAATTTTGGGTCCTATTAAGTGTAACATATGGCAAGTGGTGCATAGCTCATGTGGTAGAGCTCTTGGATGATTCACATTGCATTCGGGATCGAGTCTTATTCTCCCCTCCCCATATAATAGATTAGGAAAGACGAATGACAAAATAAAAAATAAAAAAATGTAACATATGGGCTAAGGCACCTGGACGAAATAGCTTGTCTTTTTACAATTCCCCAGGTGTAATTGTTTTCAACCAACAGAGACTATTGGAGATTGAATTTATTTTGGTGGGTTATCAATAATTATGTCTTGTTTTAAGTCCCTATCAGTAATATTTTTTTTTTAAGTTCCTATCAGTAAATTTATTTAATTAGGCAATTGATATTGGCACTCTCCATCCTTGTCTCTATTAGGTGAAGTAACTTAAATCACCCTTGTACTTTATAATTATATTTTCTCTTGCTTTCATAATACAATGGTGACTTAGTAATTTCACCTAATCAAGACAAAAAAGGGAGTGTCAATATCATAATGGGGAGTGCCAATATCAATTCCCTTTAATTATTCCATTTACCCAAGTAAGCGAAATTAAATTATTTGATGTGAGCCATGACTTCTTTTTCACGAGTAGGATCTTACTTGTATGATTATTGGATACTGATGGAGAAAGATGATTGGCTTGTATATAGCATCAAGGCATCAACTATGATTATTGTTAGTTCTCTATAGATAATATCTTCGGTTTATCAAAATAAATAATAAATAAAAAATAACTATTGCTTATTGAACATTTGAGGTTGATCGGTGGAAAGATGATAGCATATAAGGGCTAACACACCAGAGTTTGCAGATTTAGGGGTGTTCCACAAAGTTAATTTATTGGCTTTTTACAGTTTTTTATGTAATGTGTGATTCAATTGGATCTGCACCCGGAGTAGAGACTCGGCTTCAATGCAATGCAAATCAGTGTGACTCGACGTAACTCAGTAATGGGTGACCCAGTTAACTCTGTTTGTTTTTTAGATTATGGCTGGTTGCTTTATTCCCTAGTTTGATGTTTGTATTTTGATTATGGTTGTGCTTTCTCCTCGTCATGGTTGCGTTGGAGGTTGATTTATCGACCAGGCTAACCTACACACAGAGTCCGTATGTTAGCGGGGACTCGCCTTGGAGTAAGCCCACTGTGAAGGCTGTCGGTTACTGGCTACTTTCGCTTGGCCGGCGTTTGATTTTTGGATTGCATAATCTTAGCTGATTCTTGGATTTCATCTTATGCTTAGTCTTAGAGTTAGAGTTTAAGATGTTATCCCTCGGGATTTCTGCTTTCGGATCAATGACTGATTCTTAGCCCAGCAACCTAGTTGTTGCTAGTGTATGTGTTTGCGTCTAGATTTTGTTAGCTTTGGTTCAATTAATCCTGTATTTTGTGATGAAATCTGTATTGCTTTCGGACTTTTATATGAATGGAATCGACTCCTTTTCAAAAACAAAAACAAAAACTACAGTGTGTATTGTAGTATTTTCGTAACTTACTGCATAGCTTGTGATGCTTACTATGGTAGCTAGTAGTACTATTATTACCCATGGTCAATGAAGGTTAATTAGTTAGAAGAAGTTGGAGAGTTTTGAACTATAATTCCAAAATAAATCACTACAGTCGAGAAGGACAAATCCAAGTTCCAAAATGAATGACCCAGCCCAAACAGAAAAACATGACAATCAAACAACAAAAGATGGGCAATATAAATATGTGTGTACAAATTATTTAAATTATATAACATATTAAATTATTTATATTTATACTTGTATATTGATGAACGTGACAAAAAGTGTAGGTTGGTATGGAAGACATGCACTCCTCTTGGAACCCTTTGCATTGGATTGTTCATCTTAATTATTGAAATTGTTTATCCTATTGGCCACCAAAATAAAAAAGAAATTAAAAAAAAATAACCCCTCCCCCTTAACGAACTAAATACCAAATTTGTGGGAATGAGCAACAATCAGTCCCTGAGAACCTACCAACCCTAAAGAAAGAAACATACTCTTGGGAATATATAAACGTTACAGTATTATTTTCTTTCTTTTCATTATTTAGTACAAACATAAAAGACGCGCATCGACCTCAGTAAATTCAGGCCAAGTTCTAACAAAAACAAAAAAGTTGCCTTTTTAGTACTCCCTCCGCTCCATAGTAATGGACCCAAAATGAAATTTGATTTTCAATATTACCACTTAAATCTCACTTTTAAAAGTATTCTTCATTATTGTTGTGCGATATAGCGGAAGACACAACAATTCTAGCATGCAATATCAATCTGGAAACAAGAACAAGAAAGATGAAGAATGCTAGCAAGAAAAAACAAACACACAAGAACGTAAGAGATTTACATGGTTCACTACACAGGCTGTGTAGCTAATCCACCGGGGGAAATGAATGAATCAGTCCACTATAATCAATAAGGATTACAATCTCCAGTCTCCTACCAATGTATCTCTCGGTCTCTCTGGGTTTCTCTCTCCAAAACAAGCTTGGAAAACCCTACAACTGATCAAAACACACTTAAATAACTATTGTACGCGCGCTCTGGTCCTGACCAAGACCCAACTCGTTCGGACCAAGGATGCTTAGATAGAGAAGTGTTTTTGGAACGCTGGTCCAGACCAAGGACACACTTGTTCAGACCAAGGTACTCTCATCGATCCGGACCAACTCCGAACGAGCAATGCTGGGACCTCCAAAATTGTACAGGGAGTGCCGGTCTGAACCAACATTGGTTTGGTCCTGACCAGAGATGCTGTGAACCTCCAGTTTGAAGCCACACTCAACAGAGATACCTTTTGGAAATCTACATGCTTTTTTGTTAGACATTTTGAATGGGACTATCATTTTGGAACATCTCAAAATATAATCAAAATATAATAGAGGACTATTATTAGGGAATGGAGGGAGGACATTTTTAAACATATGTCATTCTAAAATACTCCCTCCGTTCCTTTTTAAGAATATAGCCTCGTAATTCCAACTTATTTTCTCTCACATCAACTTTTACATCTACTTTCCACTACTTACCCTTATCAATATAATAATATTCACTAACTTTTCAAAAAGAAATGTATTTTTAAGGGCAAAATAATAAATGTATCCACTAACTTTTCAAAACACACACTTATTAAGGGACAACCAAAAATAAAAAATTAAATACTATAAAAGGGACGGAGGGAGTAATGTTACATTACACATCCGTATTTAAATAGGAAGCTGATTTTGGGGCTCCCTTAATTGATGCAGGCACTCCAAAAGTTAATGAAGTTACAAAACTACCCTTTTCAAAATATAAAAATTACTGGAGGCACTCCACCCAAAATTATCTCCTCATTT
>JAXBDA010007901.1:0-16291 GCA_036023075.1 Gaultheria prostrata
AATGAGAGTAATAATTGTGGAGAGAGAAAAAAGGAGGAGAGAGATAGAGTGAGAAATGAGAGTAATAATTAAAAAGTTAGAGAGAGAAAAAGTGGGTCCCACCACTTTTTTGAGTTTGTTTCCAAAACATGTTTTTAAAACATGTTCCAAACAAGGTGATTATTTTTTAGTTTGAAAATTGCACGTAGTTTCGTAGGGGTCCAATATTTTGGGACGGAAGGAGTAATGTATAAGAATTTATTTAGTTGCCCATCGTAATGAGGCCTACAAAAAGAAGTTTTTTTGAAGTTTGTTGTATTCTACTCTATGTATGTGTGTGCATAGGAAAAGAGTACAACACACTACTTTTATTTGGATGTGTAAAATATGCACCTATTAAATCACTTTGAAATCATTTGTTTTTATTTAGAAATTCATAAAATTTTGTATGAGATTCGTCGCATTTGCGTAAACAATCATAACATCTGCATAGAAATTCATCACATTTATTTAAAGTTTCTTTATTCATAACATGAGAAACTCATGGATACAAAATAAATATTAGAAATCTATAACCATATAATATGAATTGATGTGCGAAAGTTCTGAGATCAATGCTAATGATATGAATTTAAGTGGTGTACGTCATACACACCCAAAATAAGGTAAGCACAATACCATTTCTACAGGGTATGAAATTTCATTATGAGGGTGTTAAAATTGTTTCTCTAGGCCATCATTTTTTTTTGTTAATGAAGAGAGAAAATTTCATTCCAACTGTGATATCGCCGTTACATAGGGGAAAGAGCGAAGGCATATGCGAAGCTCAACTGTCATGACCTAGCTTCAGCCTATAGAGCAGAACACAGTTAATGATCCGCAAAACACAAAAGAACTATGCTAACGCCTAAGAATTAAGGCCCGAAACAAGGGCCTAAGGGCGCCAACGACAAGCGATAACCAACAAAAAGCCAAAACAACGGAGCACGCAGTGTTTAAAGCGTATTAAACAAACAAAACTACTAACAACTCATGCATTTAATGAAAGGACATCATCCAGATACCACCAGAAACATGAGCATCATCAGACGGCAAACAAATAGCACCCCAACACACATGCAGGCTGCCATGTATCAAGAAAGACATAATAAAAGAAGGACTGAAACAGAACAGCACGAACAAACGTGCAAACTCTTAAATGAAAAAAAGAGGAAAAATAGAAAAAACAGAAAACACAGAAAATCCCGATCAGACGAGGAGGGGAAGAAAGGAAAGGGGAGCTGATCGAGATTGGAAAAAAATGCAACCACTCAACCGATCAACGTGGGAGGGAAGAAAAGGGAAGAGGAGTGAATCAGTTGAAAAAAGAAATAGAACAGCCGCTCGGACGGGGAGAGGGAGATCGGATCGGGGAGCCAAGTGACTAGGAAAAGGCAGAAAAGAGGAGAAAAGAGCTTGCATATTTGCCCGGCTGAAACTAGCTCGAGTTGCCGGAGATACCAAAGATGGCCAGATCGATGGGCGTCAAGAGCACTGGGGATGACTGCATGAAGCCACCAGAGATGCATAGAGACCGGCCATGCATCCAGAAATGGAGATGGAGATCACCGGACCTCTACCCTATCTGCAAGATGCTTATTCAAAACAGGAAGAACATAAATCAATTAAGAAGAGGAGGAGGGGAGACCAGATCTAAAGTTGTCGACGTGAGGCTCACGGCCTCCTCTTTGAAGAGCGGCGACGGTTAGGGCTTGCTTGGTGGAGAAGAGGGTTTTATTATTTACAGAGAGAGTCGAAAAAGTTAGGCCATCAGTTAATTTCTACATTTGTTTTCTGTGCATATTGAAGCCTAGATTTTTTTATTTTTTTTTATTTTTGATCATAGCCTAGACTTTCTTGTTCCAGGCAATCGACAAAGAGCAAAATCAACTGGACCACCCTGCTAGGACAAGGATCTTCATGCTTTTTACCACCGGCCGATACAAACGAGTAAGATAAAGAAGAAGTTCATCATTTCTTTAGCTCCATTTCCTGACCCAATGCACACTTTTCTGCATTTTCCACAACCAAAGTTTCCCACCTCAATTCCATTCCTTTTGGTTTTGACCAGTTCATTTTGGCCATTGAAGATCTCCCAAGAATCCATTCTTCCATCGATAGCTACTTGTCTTCACTTGTCATTCACCTACTTTCTTCTCAGATGAGTTCACCGAACTCTATGAAGGAGGGAGAGAGAAGCTCTTGGATTCGGATGAGGACGCAGCCTCAACATATCTGAATTTGGATGTTGGGTAGAGAGACAAGTTCATCATATCTCATGACACAGATAAATAAGTTCAAGTCATCCCTAAAGTCATGGAAAGCTCCCCAATCACGTAGCCGGAATCATCACCGCCTTCACCGGCCACTCCTTTTCCACAAATACTTGTCTTCCCAACATCCAAATTCAGATATGTTGAGGTTGGGTCCTCGTCCGAATCCAACAGCTTCTCTTTCCCTCCTTCACAAAGTTCGGTGAACCCATCCGAGAAGAAAGTAGGTGAATGTCCAAGTGAAGACAAGTAGCTGTCAATGGAAGAATGTTGGGATTCTTGGGAAATCTTCAATGGCCAAGATGAATTGGTCAAAACGAAAAGGACTGGAATCGAGGTGGGAAACTTTGAATATTGGAAATGTAAAAAAATGTGTATTGGGTCTTCTTTCTCATTTGTATCGACCGGTGGCACAAAGCTTGAAGATCCTGGTCCTAGCAGAGGTGGTGCGGCTGATTTTGCTCTTCGTCGATTGCCTGGAACAAGAAAGTCTAGGCTATGATCAAAAAATTAAAAAAATCTAGGCTTCGATATGCACATAAAATAAATGTAGAAACTGATGGCCTAGAGAGAAACAATTCTAGTACTCTCAAAATGAAATTTCATACCCTGTAGAAACTGTATTACGCCCTTAAATTGCCTTAACATAACATCCATCTTAACTCAGAACTTTCGTACATCAATTCATAATATATGGTTATAAATTTCTAATATTTATCTTGCATCCATGACATTCGCATATGGTATATATGTATAAAGAAATCTTAAATAAATGTGATTAATTTCTATGCAGATTTTATGAATGTTTATGCAAATGCGACCAATCTCATAGTACAAAATTTTATGAATTTCAAAATAAAAACAAATGAATTCAAAGTGATTTAATAGGTGCATATTTTGCACATCCAAATAGAAATAGTGTGTTGTACCATTTTGGCACGCACACACATACATATAGTAGAACACAACGAACTTCTAAGAACCTCTTTTTGTAGGTCCATGGTGGTAGCACATGAATTGATGAATAACTCATTGAAAACGACCATTTCATCTTATAATGAGGTCTGTTATAAGAATGACGGATTAACATAGAAGATGTTTGTTTGGTAGTTGAAATTAATGAATTAAAGTGGGTGGCTAAAGATATAATGTATAAGAATTTATTTAGTTGCCCATTGTAATGAGAATCTAAATGAGGTTTAGAGAGGTTTGAGGGGCACGCCAGTAATCTACTAAATAGCTTTGTCATATATAGTTGCCAATATCACACAGAGTAATGACCCTCAATGCTAATTTCCATCAAGGTTTATAAATGCCACCAATGTCTACCCCGTTCAAAGGGATGACGGCAATTTTTAGAATTTTATTTAGTAGACCTACACACCATGAAGATTTATGAACGTTTATGGATTTCAATGTGCAGCTCGATTGTTCTCGCCGTAAGTTTTTTATCATAGTTTTAAAATGCCATTATAAGGTGAAGCAGAGGAGGGAGGAGAGATAAAAAAAAAAAAAAAAAGAAGTGTAAAGATGGAGAGGTACTGTAAGAATCCCTTGTCAACACTTACACTTGAAATTTAATATTCAATAAAACGAAAAGAAACAAACACTATCGATCATCGTTTCTGCAATGTCAATAACATGTTCATACTTAACCGCTGATTTTGCATGAATCGAGGTTATTTTTCTTCAATCATGTAGAAAAATAGAGAAGGAAACCAAATAGTACTAGGAAACGAACAATTAAACATGGTTCGTCAACTAGTGTTCGGTACACACGCGATGCTTGTGCAATTATCAAAAAGAAATGCGACGAAGCTGTGTAGAAGAAAAGTGAACAAAACAACTGAAACAAAAAGGAAATAAAAGGGAACCGCTCTATTGTAACTGCCATATTCATATTGTAACTGCTACTCCGAAACGTGGGATACAATGTGCTCGACAATTTCATTAATTTATAGCAGTTGTAATAAGTAATTCATGGGTTGTTTTGGGAATCTATAAAGTGAGTCAAGATTTGTTCATAAGGGTGCTCTCCCTATGTAGTTAGAATAAATTGAGCATTTCTTAAAATGCTCTGTAGTGTCTGTACTACCCCAAGGCACTAAACCCCTGTAGTGCTCTCGATTCGACTGTCCAGTTTGATAATGTACGACTCAAATTTAATGCAAGCAATGAATGGTTCAGATTTCTAGGAGCTAGGATTAAATCTGAGTTGTTCAGATGGGGGGCACTACAAGGGTATAGTGCCTTGGAGCACTACAGGGATCCCAAAACCCTGAAATACATCCCACAAAAATATTGCGCAAGGCGAGAAAGCAGTGGCTAAATATTTGTACAATAGTCCCTCACTGTTTTTAATGAAACAATCTTTTTTCTTAAGGTTTGAAACTAACCACACACACACAAAATATCCCCAATCCAAACCTTTCCCGTGAGAAGTTTTGGTTAGCCCCATAGCCCCAACTAAAATTATACGTAATATATACCGCCCTTTTGAATTTTACAGATAATGGAGAATTTCAAAGATTCTACAACTTTCGATAATTTAACCTTGAAAAAATTATTTATGAAAAAACCATTTTACAGACAATTTTTGCGTGAAAGAAAAATAAAATATATTCTTTGCATATATAAAAAAAAACCCATATATGTAAGAGGGCTGCAAATGAGCCGAATCGATTCGAGCTTTAGAATGAGAAAAAAAATATTTAAATCTTAGGCTTCCATGTGGGCTTTATTTCTTTCGGAAGAAGGCAAGTAAAGTAGGTTGAATAGCTAGAGAGAACAAAATAGTTCTCCCAAATTAAAATAAATAAAGCGATAGAAAAATAAAGAAATTATCAAATTCTCATAATAAATAGTATACGAGTGCTAAAATAAGTTTATACTAACGAATGGAATAACAAAATACATTTGTATGCATGCATGTTCATATGAATGAGCACTACCTAGTCGAATTAAGCTCATTCTTTGGTACTGTTGCAAACACGTTATAAACCAAAACGTATTCACAAGTATGGTGGGCTACACAACAAAGTGCAGTGTGAACCCAGCACACTTGTGAATATAATGAGATTTATTCGGCGTTTTAACTTTTAAACAACTTGTTGGTGGACAAAAAGGGTCGTTTTAAGTGTGTTATTCATCAATTCACGTGGAACACAATGTGATTTATACGGCGTTTTAACTTTTTAAACAATTGGTTGGTAGACAGAAAGGGTCATTTTCAATGTGTTATTCACCAATTCATGTGGTGCCACCATGGGCCTACAAAAACAGGTTCGTTGAAGTTTGTTGTATTTTACTATATCTATGTGTATGCGTAGGAAAAGGGTGTAACACACTACTTCTATTTGGATGTGTAAAATATGCACCTATTAGATCACTTTGAATTCATTTATTTTGCTTTAGAATTTCATAAAATTTTGTACGGGATTCGTCGCATTTGCATTACCATTTATTACCTCTGTATAGAAATTCATCACATTTATTTAAAGTTTCTTTATTCATAACATGAGAATCTCATGGATACAAAATAAATATAAGAAATCTACAACCGGTATTATGAATTGATGTATGAAAGTTCTGAGTTAAGACTAATGTTATGAATTAAGACAATTTAAGGGGTGTACGTCATACACACCGAAATACGGTAAGCGTAATACAGTTTCTGCAAGGTATGAAATTTCATTAGGAGGGTGTTAAAATTGTTTCTCTCGAGGCCATCAGTTTTTTCTTTTTTTTTGATGAATAGAGAGAAAATTCCATTCCAACTGTGTTATCGCCATTACATAGGGGAAAGATGCCGATGACGGGCAAAGGCCTATGTGAAACTCAGCTGTCATAACCTAGCTTTAGCCTAGGTAGCATAACACAATTAATGATGCGCAAAATGCAAAAGAACTATGTTATTGCCTAAGAATAATGGTCGGAAACAATGGCCTAAGGGCGCTGGCGACAAGCGATGGCCAACAAAGGGCCAAAAGAATGGAGCACAGTGTGTGAAAGCAGATTAAAAAAACAAAACAATTAAACAACTCATGCATCTAATGAAAGGACAGCATCCAGATACCACCAAAAACACATGCATCAACACGGCAAACAAATGGCACCCCAACACACATGCAACAAACCATGGCTGCCATGTATCAAGAAAGACATAGTTAAAACAGGACCGAAACAGAACAACACGAACAAACCTGCAAACTCTTAAACGAAAAAAGAGGAAAAAATAGAAAGCACAGAAAATCCCGATCGGACGGGGAGGGGAAGAAAGAAAAAGGGAGCCGATAGAGATTGGAAAAAATGCAACCACTTAGCCGATTAATGGGGGAGGGAAAAAGGGAAGGCGAGTTGATCGGTTGAAAAAAGAAACAGAGTAGCCGCTCGGATGGGGAGAGGGAGTTCGGATCGGGGAGCCAAGCGACTGGGAAAGGAGGGAAAAAAGGGGAAAAGAGCTTGCATGTTAGCACGGATGAAACTAGCCCGAGTTGCCGCAGATGCCGAAGATGGCCAGAGATCGATGAGCGTCAAGAGCACTGAGGATGAATGCATGAAGATGTCGAAGATGCATAGACCAGCCAAGCAGCCAGAAATGGAGATGGAGATCGTCGGACCTCTGCCCTATATGTGAGATGCTTATTCAAAACAGGAAGAACAAAAAGCAATAAAGGAGAGGATGAGGGGAGGTCGGATCTAAACTTGTCTGAGGCTCACGGCCTCCCCTTTGAAAAGTGGCAACGGTTAGGTTTTGCTTGGTGGAGAAGAGGTTTTATTTTTCAGAGAGAGAGAGAGAGAGTCAAAAAAAGTTAAGCCATTACTTAATTTCTACATTTATTTTGTGTGCATATCGAAGCCTAGATTTTTATTACTTTTTATTTTTTTGATCATAGCCTAGAATTTTTTGTTCCAGGCCATCGGCGAAGAGAAAAATCAGCCGCACCACCTCTTCTAGGACCAGTATCTTCAAGTTTTGTGTCATCGGCTGACACAAACGAGTAAGATAAAGAAGAAGTCGTGAAAGTCGATAGGTAGAGAGACAAGTTCATCATATCTCATCAAACAAATAAACAAGTTCAAGTCCCATATGTGGATCCCTACAGTCGTGGAAAACTCCCCCACAACATAGCCAGAATCATCACCGCCTTCATTGGCCACTCCATTTCCACAAATACTTGTCTCCCCAACATCCAAATTCAGATATGTGAAAGAGGGAGAGAAAAGCTGTTGGGGAGACAAGTATTTGTGGAAATGGAGTGACCAGTGAAAGCGGTGATGATTCTGGCTACGTTGTGGGGGAGTTTTCCATGACTATAGGGATCAACATATGGGACTTGAACTTGTTTATCTGTTTCATGAGATATGAGAACTTGTTTATCTGTTACATGAGATATGATGAACTTGTCTCTTTACCTATCGACTTGGCACAAAGCTTGAAGATCCTGGTCCTGGAAAAGGTGGTGCGGCTGATTTTGCTATTCGTCGATTGCCTAGAACAAGAAAGTCTAGGCTATGATCAAAAAAATAAAAAATAAAAAAATCTAGGCTTCGATATGCATATAAAATAAATATAGAAACTACTGGCCTGGAAAGAAACAATTTTAATACTCTCATAATAAAATTCCATACCCTGTACAAATTGCATTTGGGTATGTATAACGTACACCCTTAAATTGCCTTAAATTCATAACATCAATCTTGAACTCAGAACTTTCGTACATCAATTCATAACATATGGTTATAGATTTCTAATATTTATTTTATATCCATGACATTCACATATGTTATGAATAAAGAGCTATAAATAAATGTGATATGCAGATGCATGTTATGAATGTTTATGCAAATGCGACGAATCTCATACACAATTGTATGAATTTCAAAATAAAAACAAATGAATCTAAAGTGAAATTACGTTTCCTTGTATGAAATAGAAGTAGTGTGTTGTCTTTGGCCACTCACACACATACATATAGTAGATTACAACAACCTTCAAATAACCTCTTTTTGTAGGTCCATAGTGGCACCACATGAATTGATGAATAACACACTGAAAATGACCCTCTCTGTCCACCAACCAGTTGTTTAAAATTTGAAACATTGTATAAATCACATTACAGCCCACCATACTTGTGAATATGTTCACGTTCACAACGTGTTTGTAACAATACCAAAGAAGGAGCTTACTTCAACCAGGTAGAGCTCATTCCTATGAAGATATATGCATACAAATGTATTTTGTTAGTTCATTCGTAAGTATAAACTTATTTTAGCACTCATATACTATTTATTATGAGAATACTAATTTCTTTCTTTTTTCTATTATTTTATTTATTTTAATTTGGGAGAACGATTTTGCTCGCTCTAGCTATTCAACCTATTTTACTTGCCTTCTTCCAAAAGAAATAAAGCCCACATGGAAAACTAAGATTTAGAAAACACTACTTTTCTTGCGATAAGAGATTATATGTATTAAGCAAAAATAACTGAAACGAGCTGAATCGAACCGAGTTTTTTACAGAGACCCTTCAAAAAAATACAAAACAAATGGATTTATGTTTTAAATCCTGGCTAATGTGAGTGATATGTGGTGGTATCGTCAGTTATCAAGATTTGACAGTGCTTGACGGTGTATATATATATATACACATAGGGCATGCTTTATTTGACCGAATATAAGTATCGATTTAAGTACTCAAATGACTAAATAGTTAGTTTTTCAAAAATTATTTACAACCCAACTGAAACATGTCTCAAATTTATTACTTATATTATAATGTGTGAGGTATAAAATATCATGAAAATGAGTGGCGTTCTTTTTTTTTTTTTTTTTTTGCTGAGTGTCTGGGCTAACCCACCCCAACTAATCTCTGGAGGTTTAATTCACCGTTCACTAGCGGAGTGCTATTGAAGTAGGAGCAAAATGTGCAGTATTATTAATCCGGTCTCTATCACTCCAACGAGGTTGTATATCCTATGTGATTATATATACCTTCACTATAAGTGACGGTAGCCCTATGCAAAAGAGGTTGATCATCTCCCATATCTGAACTCTGCATAAACGATAACAGACCCTTCCTAGTGGATGTCCTTGCGCTCTACTTTGGTGATCCTGCAAAAAGAGACCTTGGAGATCTCATGCTTGATGTTGCGCAACAAAAAGAAAATGGGCATGATGGCATTTAGATTGCCCTCTTGTATGCATTACAACATTTAAACAGTCATTAAAAATATAAATGCAGTTGTAGTTATGTTGCACAGACCATTTGATAGCATGAAGGATAGCTAAGAGTTCAGTTTGCAGGAGGCTTGAGCTGTGGCAAGAGCTAGAGTTATTATGAACAATCAGTCCATGAGGGAGAGTGGCATAGAATCCCAGTCCACTCCAGAAATTATCCTTTTTCATGCTCCATCCATAGAGATTTTTCAAATTGAGACGAGAGTCCAGAGAGGGCGGATAATGCTTGATAATAAAAGATGGAAATTGCCCATGCCCCTGCGAAGGCGCTATGCGAGTTGAAAAGGAAGAAACCTTTTTAAACCGGACAGCGTTGTCTTTTGCCATGTCATAAGCAGATCGGGCAGCAAAATTAATGTTCGAGAAAACTTGTTCATAATTTTGTGATTCTGTTAAGGCAGCATACTTCTCTGTCTTCTGTGTGAAGAGAATTCATCAATATTTAAAACACATTCAATCAGAGATTCAAATCATGCCTGCGTAATCCCTAAGAGTATTATGTTGAAATTTGCCAAACATAGAGCCTTTGGAACTTAATTCAGAACAACCTCATTCTTACAGTACTTTGCCAAACTAAAATTGTCACTGTTATTAAGTTGCAACGCTTCAACATGTTCTAATCGAGCTCCAAAGTAAGGAAATCCATGAAAAATCACGGAAAAGATATTTAAAGTGGCTATATGAATGGTGATTTGGTAGTTTGGTAGGTGAGAATCCCAGAGGTCAACCTCCCGTCGCACCATAACAGAAGCACAAAACATATGATAGAACTCAGAACAGGTAATTTTTTCTCCATGAAAACTAGATATACACTGGTATTTCATAACTTGATATAAGTCCATACAAACATCAACCATTTACATGCAGGTATTCGATAATACCCTAACGCACAATGAGGGAAGTATCCAGAACCGATACACGCCCGTTTACACTTCTAGCAAAAAAACTCAACTTTTACCATTGAGCAGAATATCCGTCTTGTTGAAACCAAATTTGAAAAGAATTTTTCCCAACGCGGTCCATAGGGATTCTACCTTCTCTTGGTTTCTTCATGGGAAAAGATGAAACACTCACTCATTGTCTACTAACCAGCAATTTCATTCGCTAGGTGATGCGTTCTTCTTGAACAAGGCATAGGCATCACTGTATATGGCCACCACGTTTGAAAACACAGCGAGGAAAATCATGACAATACATAAGATCTTGTCCTTCCTTGTTGCTATGCTGTGCTGATCCCTGAAACCACCGAATCCAACTTTTATTGCAAATATAGTAACTTTATGCTGATAATTCAGGGACTAAAACATTTTCAAGAATATCAACCATTGACACTTACGATGTTGAACTAATAAAAGAAGGCCAATTTACACAACTTCAAAATTCACCTTCCCAAGAAGTTAACATAAACTGGAAAAATAAAATCATTTCACTTCCAATTTTTTTTGTAGGTTTTGGTTGCATTAGGACAATCCATTCACCAGCATGCAATTAAAACCAATACCAGTTTAACAAACCCCAACGCCTTTGATTCTAAGGATTAAATTCTCTGTTTTTGAACCTTGAAAAATCTCTAATTCCGAACACCTAGACTATTACAACACGAAAGAAGGTAATGTACCTGAGAGTAATGGCAGCAGGAAATATGAAACCAATGCAAACTGCAGCAGTTGCTCCAGTGAATTGGAAAGCATCCCATATGCTGGGAATGAAGTTTGCACCCAAAAATATGAGACTAATGAGTCCACAGCTAATCAATGCAAACCTCAAGTTGTCAGATACCAAAGGCCTTGCATGTGGGAATAAGAGGCCATCCATGTTCAACCGTAGTGGATAGAAAACAATGGGAAAGACAAGCATGAGGTGGGCCGCATAGCTAACACGCACAACATCATTAAGCAGGGAACCGTATGGAATGCCTAGGTCAGCATCAAAGTTGGCCAGCACATCGTCAAGAGTTGCATCACCAAAGAGTAGGAACCCAAACAAGCTTGTCATTACGTATACACTTGAGCAGAGAGCAAGAGAGGATCGCACAACTGATTTTATCTGTGTGCTGTCTTCGAGTTCATTGTCTATTGAGTGAACTGCAACATTTCAAGGTTCAAGAAAAGTTTCCAAATTAGAATGTGAAACTTCTTCTTTGGGGTTGAGATAAAATCGGTGGAGTGGAACTGTACCTCAACCCAGTTGCAATATAAAGTGATAAAATACTCTCTCTTTTTTTATTAGAAAGAACTACTTAAATTTCGCAAGAATTGAGTGTACTCCACAGATCAGACGTAACCAAAGAATCTCTGCAGTTACATAGTCTCAATTATAATGCGATCGCAACCTAGAAGTCAAATGGAAATCTTCAATAACCATTCAGATGAGCCAGACATAAGAGTCCATGAGCACCAGGAACAGGCTTTCCCAAAAGCCAGTCTGGGCCTGGGTCAGAATAGAATGGAGGGGATGGACCTAACGTTGTGTTTGTGAAGCGAAGTCCCACATCGCGTAGGGTATGAAGTATATAAGCATGAGAGCACGCTCACTTCATGATCTAGCTTTTGGGGTTGAGTGCTACCCAAGACCGTGTAACAGTATTGGCGCTAATTCTTTTTCTTGTTTTTCCGTCCGGCACCTTCGATTCTGGTGCCGTATGTAAAGTAAGTGTTATTTCAACAACAACAATGAAAAACTAGCCTTCAGAACAAGGATGGACGCACGCAGGATTCGAGTTTGGGTTGGACGAACACTATAGCAAAGATTTTTATTGGGCGGGCGAACGTATATAGTTGTAAATTTAAAAAAAAAAATTACTAGAACATTTGTAAGAAAATTTTGAAACTTGGGTGGCGCGGTCGCCCAGGCTAGTCCATCCTTGCATTAGAACAAGTATATGCATATTTAGGAAGTGAGAGACAACTAAAATAACTGAATTGATCTCGGGTTGATCAGACCAGAGCATACCCAAAGCCTCACCGTACAACAATGAACGTAAATTTCACATACTGGGTTTCAAGAGGTGAGGTTTGAAATGCTAATGGTTTTAACATCAACCAACAAAAATACAATACGCTAGGAATAGATGGGCTATGTAAATGAAAAAATCAGTCGGCATACCGTTGTAGTGGCAGATATATGCCGTGACGAGAACAGGTACTACAGTGAAGAGATCCAAGAACGATGTCACATCAGTGACATCAGGAAGTAACCTAGGCATCGAAATGCTTCCATTTATCAACTTGATAATAGTGATTCCAACTGTAATAACAAGGAACACAACTGCCAGGGCAACTGATAAGGCAGATGTAAATCTCAAAGAATCTGCAACCAAATGAGAAGGCACCTATGAGAACCAGATCATAGAGGTGAAACTGCAATAAAATTCGCTGATAACCTTATCCGGGAAATGAAAAACTCAATCATAATGATAGAAGTACATGTCAAACAAGAATGTACATAGGCAAAGCAAGAGCTTAAATATAAATGAATATACATATCTCAAGATGGAGAAGAACTAAATATGTACAAAAAATTATCAAGATATTTTTTTTGAACAGCCAAGAACTTATCAAGATGACCTCTCTCTTTTTGTTCCATTTCTAAACTAAGCAAGTGCATTTCATAGGAAATGTCTTCAATCAGTAAGATTCCCTAAGTTTAAACTCTTTCTTCGATAAACGAATCAGGTTATTAACCAAACTTCAGTGCACAAAATTAGTAACAAATAACTATCAAATTACAAGATAATTCAATAATGCAGCAATATATGAAATCTCGACGAGACTTGATCCAGCTAGATTTCAACTTGCGGTGGTTTAAAAGGAATAAGATATACGTAAGCAAATGAGACAGCATCACATGAATCTCTTTCCTCTTAGAACAAACTCCCTACTCAGTAACCTTTGCCCCTGAAAGGAAATGACTGACCTATACGCTTTAAGCATGCCAATGGAGCGAAGACGGCAAGGGTCGTGACGAGAAGTACAAAGGTACGACTATTCCACCAGTATACTCCAAACCACCCTTCTAGCACACCAGCATGGTGAACTCCACTTGAAGTTGTTCCAGAAAGCACGTCTCCTGTAATTAAAGAAAAATCCAATAAACTACAAGGAGCAAATTCAAAAATATGTGACAACCACAATCCCAGATGATTTACACATCCTCTATAAGCTGATAACCCAAACAAGTTATAGATTAGCTATTAGCTCTCATCAAGCAGTCACATCCTGCGAAACAAATCTGAATGACAAAATGTTAGGAATTGCGACTAGTTACCTATAATAATCATATACACTATAAGCACACCAACGTTGTTGACAAGAACACAGATTTGCAGCGCAATCCTCCCAAACTTTCCAAAGGCATCCCCCATAACACCTCCGTAAGAAGTCGATTTCCCCACCCTGCTGAATCTGAGCAACATCTCAATTGAAGCTTCTGTAAGGAAAGCCATAAAGATGATCATAGCAATCCCAAGAACAAGACCCAAAACTTTCATAGTTGCGGGCAAGGCCATGATTCCAGCACCCACAATGGTGGTAGACAAGTTAAACACAGCCCCCGTAAAGGAAGCCCCATCAAACTCATCAAATTCGGCAGCTTCCTCTTGCTTAGTGGGCAACAGAGGCACTTTCTCATCAACAACATGTTTGCTCTTTCGCGATTTCTTCTCTTTCGTTGGCCTAAGGCTTCCAATCGTCATTCTCAAATTAATTAACTCCCCGAGTATATCAAATCTACGAATTATACCCGAAAACAGCTCAAACTTCTAGGACTTTATTCTCCAGAAATCTGTAACAAATGGAGGGGCAAAAGAAACCTTAAGCTTTACAGATGTGGTATTAAATATGCAGGACAGTGAAGCTTTTTATGCTAATGAAACGCAAACAGGTAAGGCTAAAGATACAAGTAATAAAATTGATTATATGGGATCAACCAAATAAAAAAGATGAACATATTCAAAGACCCAAACAGCCAAAATTCCCAATATGCAATTAGAACGGTAAGAGTCACAAAAATAGACAACTTACGGAACCCAGATCCTAAAGCCCTCCAAAAGCAATTGAATCCCACAATAGAACCAATTGATATCAAGAATCACAGCAGGAAAAGGGCTTCTAAGAACAACCCAGAAGCCCGAAACTTAGGTTTATGAGAATATATATAAATTTACCTGAAATCGTTTGAATTCAATTACAAAATCGACCAATTTATGCAAATTGGAGCAGAAACTAATGAAAGAAGAGAAGCAATTCAAGACCCACAAAATTGAGCGATCTCAATTGAGCTTTGAAGTCGACAGAAAGAATCAAAAGGGTTGAATAGTGTCAAACCCTAAGAATCGGAAACCAGGACCACACGAATTGAGAGATTGTGGTTTTTTGTGAATTGTAAAGCTTTGGCCCCATATAAATAAAGAAAAGAAACAGGTAGCTTCACGTAAAGTTGAACAATCTTCTATTTGCATACGTACGTCTTTTTTCTAGTATACGAATTGACTGGAGGAACAATAATGCAGCAAGATTCACGCGCGACGACAGAGACCCTCGATTTGGTGGGAATTACTGTGCGTTTGACGTCGTCGACGCTGTGAATCGAGAATGAATTTAGGGTTTCTTTTTCTCTTTCTTCTCTGATTGAAGTCGAAGGAAAACCAATGCAGTTCTCCTCCGTTTTATATTGGTTAGTCGTATCAGGTGGTGACAACTGACAAGGGACAACCTTAACAATACCGTTGATAGTTTGGTGGGAAACAAAGCACGCAGGGAAAGAAATGGAAAAGAGAGAAAAATACTGTAATCTAGAAGGAAATTGAAGAGAAAGTTGGAGGAGAAATTGAGAGGAAAGTTGAATTGGAAATGTTATTTTTTCCAGTTCAAAAAAAAAAAGAAATGTCATTTTTTCCATTAAAATTTTCACTTCTTTCTACAAATTCCAAATAACGCACTGTTTAGAAAGGGAAGGAAACGAAATGGAAATATTGAAGAAGGAAAGTGGGAAAAGTTTGGGGAAGTTTTAAGGTTGTATGCTGAGTTTTTCAATTGATTTTAGGTGATAAAATATAATTTTGATAAAATTCAGGATCCTCAAAAGATTTTATTAAAACTAGATTTTATCTGATAAAATTATTTGGAAAACAGCCCCCTTGGTGGAGTTTATCAAAACTAGATTTTATTATTTGGGAAGATAATGTGATTTTACCACACCTCCAAGTAAAACTAGATTTTATCAAAACTAGATTTTAATTATCTCATAAAATCAGTTGGATAATGTGATTTATATAGTGTTTCAAATTTTAAACAACTTGTTGGTGAACAGAAAGGGTTGTTTTCAGTGTGTTATTCATCGATCCATGTGGTGCCACCATGGGCCCACAAAAAGAGGTTCTTAGAAATTTATTGTGTTCTATTATATGTATGTGTGTGCGTGACAAAAAGGTCCAATACACTACTTCTATTGGATGTCTAAAATATGCACCTACTAAATCACTTTGAATTTATTTGTTTTTATTGTGAAATTCATAAAATTTTGTATGAGATTTGTCGCATTTGCATAAACATTCATAACATCTGCATATAAATTAATCACATTTATTTAAAGTTTTTTTATTCATAACAATATGCGAATGTTATGGATACAAAATAAATACTCCCTCCGTTCCAAAATATTTGCCCCCTACGAAACTACGTGCAATTTTCAAACTAAAAAATAATGTATTTACCAAAATAATTTTCAATTTTTTTTTGCACCATATTAAAGATCTCAATGA
>JAXBDA010007902.1:0-16289 GCA_036023075.1 Gaultheria prostrata
CTTCTAGTACGTGATACTAACTTAAGCATCGGAGGGCCTTTGCCACGAAGGGCAAAGGTGCTCTAACGGCTCTCTGTCTTGCAGGTTTAGGGGCGTTATACAGATCCCAGAATTTTGCCCTCTACAGTCCTCAAAATGTCAGGAACGTCGACCTTGGAAGTTTCTTTGTGCAACTATTTGTGGCAGGGGAGAGACATATCCAACAATATGTGTGTGAGGCCCACGCACAGACACATAGTGAGTGAGTTTATGCACTTGTTTGCGCAAGTGTGTGTGTGGTTGTAGCATTCCTCTTCCAAAATACTTTCATGATTCAAAGGAGTCAACATGGATATTCTATACTGGTCTATGTCCTATTCTTTTCTTACTTGCACGATTGATAAATTGACAACAAGGGATGGACAGGAAGCAGGGTGCAAAAAAAAAAAAAAAAAAAAAAGTCATGGGGACAAGCAAGCAAGGGCAGGGCAGGGGGTGCTTAATTTTGAAATGTACGTACGTTGTTGTAATCATTGCAAATATGTGGCTTGTGAACACTAGTCAAATGATTGAGGGAAGGTTCCGATTAGAAGTGAAGTGAACTTACAACGAGAGCCAATATTGATCTCCAGCAATTGGCACTCCAATTGGTAGCCGATGAACACTGCGAGGTGTTGTTTGTTTCAAGCGTTGGGCCCTCGGCTTGTTCCGCCACAGCCACTAATCCTCCTGGTGGTGGTTGTAACTCTCGCTCTCTTCTTAGAACTTCCAAGCTTCCCCTGTTTTTCCCGAGTATGTTAATTAAATCTTGTAATTCTGGGAATGGGGTGTGGGTGTACTTGGAGCTGCATTACCGCGTGTGTTGTGAACAAAAACGGGATCATTTTGATGCATATTTTATGCATGTTATAGATATGTTCATGTTGTTCATCAACACAGCATTGATATTGTCACAAGACCCTACTTGTTACAAAAATGTGTAAATATTTAGAGTACCTGATTGTGAGAATGGCGTCAATCAGCTGGGACTTGCTGGGGGGAGCAGCTATATACCCTGGTTCAAATTTCTGTAACCGACACGTACAAATTGCCTTTTACAATTCACAAGAGGAGGACTAGAATTTTATAGTATTTGAAAAAAATAAAACAACTTTTATTTAAAATTCAAACTTCCAAAAAACATTGGAATCCAGGAGACACAGATATAGGAGTATAAAAAAAAGGATAAGAATCACACAAAAAGAGGAAAAGAATCAAAATAAAACCCGGCCGGCCGGCCCAACCAACCAAGCTGATCGATCATCTTCCTAGCTAGTACTGCACAAGATCGGGGGGCCGGGGGATTTCAGGTAAGGAAATAATTATACCTGCAGACAGATTTCACAAGTTGTATTGCCCTTTTCGTTGCACCACCTTTGTATATATGCAACCTCTATGAGCAAACTGCAAATCAAACAAAACATATATAGCAACAAAGAAAAACAGAGACAAAAAATCAGTACACAAACTAATTAATTAACCTCGATCACTCCTACATTGATGAGTTAATAAGTAGCAGTGTACCATAAGAGTTCCAGAACAAGCACAAGGAGCTTCCAAGCTTTTGCAGCTCTCCGAAAACTCTTCTTCTTCGTGACAGATTCTACAAGAACCGGTTTTTGCACAAGAAGGTTGTTTCAATTCCTCCATAATCAATACAACCTCTCCCATTCGATTCTTTTCAAATTATATTCCCTCTCTCTCTCTCTCTGTTCTTTTCTGTCTAGGTCCTAGCTACTTCCTCTCTCTCATGATGTCTTAGACTAGAGTTCTAGTTTAAATACTACTGTATAACAAAAAAGAAGAGTCGAAGTTACAAAGGTGCCCTTTGGAAGTTTTTAGTAATTTGAATTCAGTGCAAGGATCCCCTATAATTTGACCGAGAAAGTGAAGGGTATGGTGTAAATTTAACTGAAAAAATCCATTAGATGTCATATTTTCTATACACGGATGCCTAATTTCAACGTTGGGGTAAAACATTTATTGAACGTTCATGGACGGGAGTTTGTTTTTTATATTATTTGAAATTTTTCAATTTTTTTTTGTTATTTTATAATTAAAGTAGGGCGATCCTAAGCTCATTCGCCTCTTAATTTGTCTTTAAGATGACATCATTTAATTTTAGGTACTTTTCTATGCATTTTTTTTTTTTGGATAACGAAATGGCCGAGTATCTAAGGGACGATTACTGAGAAAAAAAACTTAAATAGAGAATTCGATCAATGAAACATGAACCAAGAAATAATTCACTTAGAAACTAATATGGAGTACAAAAAAAGAAATCTCAAGTACTTATAATATTCTCTAGGTCCGTGGGCCACCAAAAAATGTAGCCACACGAATTGATCACATTTTTTTAAAAAAAGAATTTGGTTTACTTTCTAAATTTCTAAAGATAACAAATTAGTATATATGACGACTATAATAAATAAATCAATGAATCTGATTTTTTGCGTGTGATCTAAATGCATTAAGCATGAATATTAAGAAAAATTTGGGGGTTCACAAACCCATCCTAGACGGTCCAAGTGGAGTAGTAGCAAACAAGCTCTACCATTTTAAATTATGAGCATATTGGGGCATATTT
Source organism: Gaultheria prostrata (assembly GCA_036023075.1). NCBI lineage: Eukaryota > Viridiplantae > Streptophyta > Magnoliopsida > Ericales > Ericaceae > Gaultheria > Gaultheria prostrata. The sequence goes on from JAXBDA010007902.1 coordinate 2,606, forward strand.
AATTTTGATTTTGATCAATTGTTTGACTATGTTCAAAGCACATTGACAACGAGGCTAGGGTCAAATACTTGCGATTAGCGTATTACTGTTTTCTTTTTTCTCTGTACCTTCTAATTCGGTTCACAAATTTGTAGAGGGGCCAAAAAAATGGGCAAGAAGATAAAAATGTAAGATATATTATCATATCTTTTGTTTTCTTTAACTGGGTGGATAAAGAAAATGAAACTGAAAGAAATTCCATATTTTTGTGGATTACCTATCAAAACGAACAAGTTACTCATTTCTTGTAGATTCACATATCGCTAGCACAATTTACACAAAAACCAATATCGTTAGCATTAATAAAAAGAGAATTTAAAGAGTTCCGAAACGTTTCGGTATTATATATACATAGATTAGAATAATTATGTCAGTATACTATATAGTACTATGTACATAAGGCAATGACCATTGGCTTTGTCACTGTTTTTTTAAGTGATCAAGTTTGAAACATCTTTTTCATCAAAGTTTACCAAAAACTTAAAAGTGATGGGCCTAGCACTTGAATATATATCAACATGAATAAAATGAAAGGAGGCCAGCTACCCGTCTAGTTCTGATCTGAATAATTTTTTTTGGTGTGACCGCGTTCTCGATATACAAGTGGAAGGTACTTGGAATGTTTGAATTTGGGAACAATTTGTTGGCAGAGTGCTACAGACGGCTAATATATGACCGGTCGAGATGTAGGGACATGTATTTTGTTCATATAACTTATTTTAATATCTTAATCAAGTTAATAAAATTATTTATTTCGTATAAAAAATGGAGTATGGACGGCAATACCAATTTTTGATATCATTCTTACACAATAATAGATAGCATGACCTCATTCCTCGACTAAGCTGCAAGGATGGAGTAGACATTTCCGTAATACATTTTTTTTTTTATGCAAATACAAGGATGGAGTAGAATTTCCTAATAGTTTTTAGAAACGAGGTGTTGTAGTGCGACCCTGTAAAGCATCGTTTGTATTCTTACTTTTGCATATCTTGTTAAAAAGAGCTCAACAGTTAAGAAAACTTGCCGATCAAAAAAAAAAAATGAAGAACTGTTAAAGAACTCTTTTTTCTCTATTACTCCCTCCATTCATTTTTAAGTGTGTTACCTGAGAATTTCAACTATTTTTCTCTCACATCAACTTTTACAACTTTGACATCTACTTTCCATTACTTACCCTTATTAATATACCCACTTTTTAAAAATGAATTTACTTTTAACATTTTGGGACGTCCCAAAAAGGAATACTGGATTATGAAAATGGGACAGAGGGAGTAAAAGAATGATCAGTCTCGAAAAACGCAATAAGCTGGTTTTTGGCTTTTTTAGTTAGTGGAATGGAGCCTAACTTTTTAAAAATGAATCTACTTTTAAGGGCAAAATAGGAAATGTACCCACTAACTTTTTAAAACACACACTTATTAAGGGACAACCCCAAAATGAAAGTGTACACACTATAAAAAAGACGGAGGGAGTAGTATCTTTTTCCATTTACCGCTAAACTACACCAGCCACCTCTAGCTTTTTAAATAGTAAATTTATTTTCAGCATTAAAGAATTGTGAGCTATGAAGCATGCATAGATAGGGTCTCTTGAATGAATAAAAAGTTCAATTATTCTTTTTGTATAAAACGAATGCCAGAGTTAATAATTTTGGGACTTAATTTATATGAGATAAACTTTACGATTGAATGATTGTTGGCTTTAAACCCGAAGGGTTAATTTCATACATAGTTAACGTACAAAATTATATAATTAACTCCAAACATTGTCAAATAGGAGAAAGGGGGTTTTTAATTTTTTGTATGCAAAAAAATACAGTAAACTAAATAGTGCTGGCGGCCTGGCCCACGCCTTCATCTAACCTGGAGACCAATGGGCTTTCTACCTGAGCTTCTAAAAAACTTTGGGTCAAGCGTAGCTGAAGCCCAATCCGATGTACCTACAATCAGGGCTCACATCCGCGAATAAACAAAAATTCGATGTGTACGCCGGCCCCGCGTATGCAAAATGCATGGACAGTGCATCCTGACTGTCCGTGAGTGTTTTCAACGGTTTGGAATTTAAAAAAAAAAGAAAAAATCTTCCATGTAAGAAAAGAATCATCAAACGGTATTCTAATTGACAAATTTGATCGGTCTTTGTCTGAAGGGAAGGAAACCACTCGTTGTGGATTGGGTTCAAGAGAAGAGATGAGGTGCCTCTTGTAGTCTTCATATTATTGTACTACTCCATACTAGTATTAGTAATTAATTAATGCTGAAAAAGAATAATATAGCAGCTTCCACCACGGTGGGCCCCTTGGGGGTGCGAACGATCAACTGATTTGGACTCTCTGAATGGACCACCACCACCTTCCACCTTTTTTCTACGGGTTTCAGTCTTGTTGAATATGCATGTTTGGACTTTTGATACTACCTCCGTCAAAAAAATATAGTCTCTTTTAGGAGTTCGTGTCACTTTTTAATATAATATATATCTTATAATCTATAATGTTTTAGGCGATTTTGAAAACTTTGTATTTTAGATTTAATTGAGATCTATCAAATAAGATCCATATTGTATATGAAATGTAATACCAATTGAAAGATATAATCGATTTTTTATCCGGTTAGAATGGGACGAGGGACTATATTTTTTGGACGGAGGGAGTATATTGGAGTAAACCAAAAGAAAACTAAATTAAAAATTTCGAATTATGTTCCTTTATATCCGTTCGCTGGCCAAAAAGGTTTCGAAACAAATAAATATCCCGTGCGTCGGCTTCTTCTTCTTCTTTTTTAATTTCCTCACTAAAACGCAGAATTTCATTAATTTTGAGGATTTACTCTTTGTTTTTTGCTATAAACCTTTCTCTCTCTCTACAAATCTAAATTCAAACGCTGTACAATTTAAATTTAGGAGTGATAAATGAGTCAAACGTACCTAGCAATACTACTAAAGTTGTTCAAGCTCTCTCTCTCTCTCTCTCTTGAAGTGAAGTTGTTCGAGCTCGTTTTGACGTCTTAAAAAGTTTCAATATATGTTTAACCTTAACTTGTTTACGAGACAAGCGAGCATCAATCAAGTCGAGCACTAATTGATCTCGAGTAGCTTTTTTTTATATATCGAACAAGAACTCAAATTAATTCGAATAGCTTGATTAGTTTATCAGCCTAGCCCTAGTTTTATTTATCCCAGAAGTCAGTGGTTCTCCACGAAGTAAGTAGTAGTAGCAGACTATTATATATTCCATGTATCATTGACATTTTTTTTTTGTCAGTCGATATACATCAGTAGAGGTTAACGAGAGAGTTAGTGAGTTAGTCTTGAGGAGTCTAGAGGCTATCCATAGCCCTAAACCCCAAACGCCGCTGCCGAGGCTCGAACCCTGATCTCCCTTGTGAGAGTACTAGGAGATAACTGCGGAGCTATAAGCCCTTTGCTATGTATTGTTGACATTGGGTGAACAGATTACTTTGATGAATCTTTGTGATCTGAAAATATCCACAAAATCTCTCAGAAAATATCTAACTCAGCTGAAGATAAGAAGTTCTTGTCACTCCAATAATTTGTCGATCTGTTTGGGACTTTGTGAGCAGATACGATCGAAGATTGATTTTTTTCATATCTATCTATTATAATTAAGATGCATACATACATATATAGAGAGCACTCCAAAATTGAATAAGAGTTGAGGGTAGCGTATTAAAACAGGTAGCTAGCTGTATTAATTGTTGAATATCTTTGCACTGTTCCAAGGGGATTAGGTAGCTAGCTGTATTAATTGTTGAATATTCTTTGCACTGTTCCAAGGGGATTGATCAGGCCTATTTTGGCTTAAAAAGCAAAGTGTTTTTTTTTTTTTCCGTTTCGTCTTTATTTGATTGTTTTTCTCGTTAGTTGATTTCGTGTCAAGTTTTGTGTATTTTTGGTTCTTTTCGACGAGAGGAACAGAAAAAGTAAAAAATTATGATCCAATTTTTTTTTTGAATAAAGACAAAAAGTCAAGTTTTTGTATATTATTGGTTCTTTTCGACGAGAGGAACCGAAAAAGTAAAAAATTATGATCCAATTTTTTTTTAATAAAGACAAAAATTAGCGACTTTTTTGCATTGTAGCATGGGAGTGATTATTCAATGTCTCACATGGTATCTCAGAATCCGTTTCCATCATATATCATGGTGGGTTCTTTACATTTTGTCTTCAACCCCATCACAATGTGTGGTGAAAAAGGAGTATGGATGGTGCCCAAGAGTACTGAATAATTTTTCTGAGCTTGGGAGGGAGGACTTGATCAGTTACTTTTAATCATCAAATTTGTTAATTTTCATATAAAGTTTGATGGTATATGTTTACGTTTTCCTTTTTGAAGTGAATTATTATTTTTGTTTGGGTTGAATATATTGTTGACAATTTGACGTATTCATATAGAAATATGTTCAAATTATATTCTCCGGTTTTAACTCAGAGAAATTTTAAAATTTAAAGTGTTGAGCTTTTTGTAAAATAATATTCTAGGTACTTTATGAAATTAACTTTTGTTACTCCTACCTTTTGGCCCTAATATCTATGTTATTGACACAGATGGATAAGAATTCGGTGCTTAACTTTTATTAATACATGTGGTTTGGCCCCTCGCACTAGAAATCTTACGTCCGTCAAAACTAGCACAAAGGAAAGAGAATATGGCTTTAGGACAATCCTTATCGTGCCTTCCCATAGATCTTGGTTGATTGTGTTCATGATTTTAGTGTTACATTTCATATGGTTATTGTTTGGAACATGTGGAAGGAAAAAGAAAAGAAGAGAAAATTTAAAAAAATTCTCTTGTATTGTTTGGCTTCGAGAGAACATTGAGAGAAAATAACAAATCCAAGTTTTGTATTAACAGAAATCCATTTTCTTTCTATTTTTCTCTCATTTTCTTTCCATTTCCCTTCTATCACTTTCCTCAAGTTCCAAACACAGAATAAAATGTCTAGCTGTACAACTTAATACGAAGCGCTTGTTCTTTCTTTTTTAGAAGTATATAAACAAAGTTACAAAGGTGGTATATATTAAACAAATATTGTCTTTGTTTTTCATTAGTATGTCCTTAACTCGGTGAAAGGTTGAATGTAGTGTCTATGGTCCCCAAAAGGAGTAAAATTGAAAGTTGATTAAGCTTTGTAACTTAATTTTAATGTATTTGCACTTACACTTCATGTACTTTTCTCGATTTGCAAACACACCCCTTGTACTTTTTTTTAGGCACTTACACCCCTACAGAAAACCCGAATTTTGCTTAGGTTTCGGACTTCAACTTTCCCGATCAAATTTCTATAATCCGATCCGTTCGATGTGTTTGGAACGTGTTTTCAAGGGTACCCATCAAGAATCAGCCAAAACAAAGACTGCGAAGGGCTTGGATTAAGCAATTTTTTGTAAAACTGTATATGTTCGAATCAAGCCCTTCCCGGTCATTTTTTTTGCCAATTCCCCGCGGGTACCTGTAAAAACACATTCCAAACACATTGGATGGATCGGAATACCGAAATTTGATCGGGAAAGTCAAAGTCCGAACCTAAGCAAAATTCGGGTTCTCTAGAGGGGTGTAAGTGCCTAAAAAAAAGTACAGAGGATGTCTTTGCAAATCAAGAAAAGTATAGGGGTGTAAGTGCAAATACCCCTTTATTTATTTTTGGTTCATATCATTTTCATTTCCCTTTCGACATAGTTTCTTTTCAAAATGACTATTGGTTGTTTAACATCATTTTCGTATGCTTTTCCAACCTTTCGTTTTCTTCATCCACATTCCACGTATCAAAAACACTTTAAGCCACGTATTAGTTTCTTCGAACAACTTGTTTTCCTCTCTCTCTTTTTTTCTGGTATTTAGTAGAGCATTGTTCTTAAATAAATACTAATATTACAACAAAACACACTTGCACGTGAGAGAGTTTGTACAAGGATGCGTGCGGGGGTGGAGTCAAAAAATTTATTACATGGGGTAAAAAACTAGAACAATACCAAATAATTTAGAGGAAATTAGGGACTTTATTGCGAGGTTAAAATAACGGAACTGGGGATCTTGTAGTGCTGAGCCGCACTATAGGGTTGTAGTGTGATATCGGAGCCGTTGATTACACAACAACTAAAATAGCTTACATATGATATAACATTTCTTATTGAGAAATCAATACAAGTGTGGTCACATAGTAACTTGTTATCAATGAGCTATCTCTGTATATCTATAATCTATCCATACGCACACGGACCGTCTAAAACCCACCTTTTGATGAGCTATCTATGTAAACAAAACGCCTCTATTTTTCCTTTTGATGGTTATACAAAGACTCGGTTTGAAGGTACCAAAACAATGGATCTTAAACTTATACTCTCGCAATTCTCACAACTCACAAGGTACGTTCCACCAATTGATGAGGGATTGGTTCAATGATTGAAAATGGTAGCACCAGGCCCAGCCGCCCAGGTTCAAGTCTCAAGTTTCTTATTGGGGCTAAACATACTCCTAACACCACCCGCACGTGGTAGGATCTTAGTTTCGGTCCTGACATAGGTGCAGTAGATCCCCTACAGATAGTGATCTGGTGTGACGGGGCATTACTCCTTGATGGAGGCAATGTTGTACCATACCTGCACTTCTATTTTACGTACCAAAAAAACAAGGTACGTTCCAAGCAGGCAAGCACAAATATATGCAACTATTCCAAAATTAGAGTCCTTATTGATGAGTATTCCCAATTTAAATAAAATGAAAATTCCATCTAATCAAAATAAGAAGATCGATCGACTTATTGTTTCCATAGATGCATGTCGTGACCATAAAATAAAAAAAAACACTCATTGGATATTGTCGAGTGAGACTATAAACAGTTCCATTTTGCTTGACATGGAGAATCACAAGAGATGATCGAACCATGAATTAGAGCAAGTCTACTCCAAAGGACTCTTTAAATTATTATCTTTTATCTAACAAATTATAAGCTTTCACTTTATTACTTCCTTTATTTTTGCACATTTGGAATAATTTCATTCCTATAATAATGAGTTGTCAAGTAAAAGAGTCATTTCTCATAGGAGTGAGCCTGAACTAAATTGATGAGTCATTTCTCATATGACGAGTCACCACGTTGAAGAGGCATTTATCTAACTATAGAAGAAAGTAACAAATTCTTAAGTCACGACTCACGAGCGTGAACGTTAACAATAAATTAAATCGGGACTAGTTACTTACTAAAAACAAGAGGAAAAGAAGAAGTAGCTAGAAATAGAAAAAGTAGGGCAATTTGCTACGGAAGAGAAGGAAGTGTCCAATAAAAACATCAATTTAGTATCAGTTATCCACTCCAATCTCAAATAATAGAGCAATAAAAATTGAATGGAAGGGAATAATTTGGTGGCAGCTCAGCTAAAATATGGTGGGCTCTAAAGTCAAAAACCACGAGTTGCAGATACAAAATTCTCCCTCTCCAGTCCATATATAGCAGAAAAAGGCTTCTATAAATACCCCCCCTCAGATCATCTTGCTACATACAGTAGTATCCAAATTTAAGCATTAGACTAAAAAATTTTGTTGTTGAAAATGGAAGAATATGGTAATAGGATGAGGATGATGATGAAGAACAAGGATAGGAGGATAGTGGTAGCAGTAGACGAAAGCGAAGAGAGCATGTATGCACTGTCTTGGTGTCTCACTAATCTTCTCTCTAAAGAATCTAAACCCAACATTAATACCGTCGTCCTCCTTTACGTCAAACCCTCTCCCCCTGCTTATTCCTCCTTGGATCCCACTGGTCAGTCACTCTCTCCTTCCTTCTACTAGTATTTCTTATCCTAGCTAGCTCCATGAATGAATGTTAATTTTCGAATCTTCAACGATCGTACAGTCTCTGTACTAATCTTTTTTTCTCTACTTATAAATCTTTTTTAATTGTTTACTACTCCACTTATAAACATTCTTGATTGGTATATATGTATGTATCTTGTCACTATTTTTATTTATTTATTTATTAGTATTAATTTTTTTTATGATTCGATGGATATATCAATCAGGATACCTTTTTGCTGGAGATGTAGTGGCAACCATGGAGAAAAACAGCAGGGACTTGACCAATTCTGTTATGAACAGAGCCGAAGAGGTCTACAGAGGCTTCAACGCAACCACCGTATGTAACCCTACCCTACCCTACCCCTATACACACATATTTAATAGGAGTACTCCATATATTCGCTAGCTAGCTCTTCAAACTGGTTTAATTAATTAATTTGTCTACTAGTAAGTAGAGTAGTATTTGGTTTTTCTCTTCAGATTATCGTCGTTGTTGTTGTTGTTGATTTTAGGGAAAATTGCATGTGCAGATGATAAAAGTGGAGAAGAAGATCGGGAGCGGAGATGCTAAGAATGTGATATGTGTAGCGGTTGAGAAGCTTGGAGCGGACGTCCTGGTCATGGGTAGCCATAACTATGGTTTTTTCAAGAGGTGCAACCAATTTTGTATAGTACTTAAATACAGTAAAATTAATTAATTCTTCACACTCGATCATGCATTAATTAATATATAGTAGTGTTAATAGTAGTTGAAAACTAATCTAATCGCATGCTGGAGGATTTGATTAATAGTACCGTTACTGTATACTCTCGATCAGTTTCTAATACTAGTAAATTAGATTCATTCACCCCATTTTTGCAGGGCACTGTTAGGGAGCGTGAGTGATTACTGCTCCAAGCATGTCAAGTGTCCGCTCGTGGTTGTGAAGCGACCCAAGAATATTGCTTGAGAGAGATACAGAGAGAGAGCATTGAAATATTGGAGGAGATCAATTTAGCATATATCATTAATTGTAACCTTATCAGTCAGTCTGTGGGAAGAATCCGTCATGTGTTTTGTGTATATATGCTCTCTGTGCGCGCGTGTAAAAGCAGATATGTAGAGTTCTATTCCATGATATCATAACTAATTGACTAGTGATTACTGAATGAAAATGTTAAAAAAAAAAAAAAAAGAGTAATCCCTTTGATTTTACTGCATGCCGGAGTAGTTTGGAAATCACATAACACCGCCAGTTTGAATGCAACCATTTAATTGCACCCACACTGATCACGATTGGGTCACTAAAGTTCCAGTCTTGATCCTTGATTACAGTACCGGTCCGGTCGTTAATTCAATTCCTTTAATCGAAATTATTTCATTCTTTGCCAAAGAAGCAAGGCTACTCATTCTGGAAATTCTTTGATCAAAGAATCAAAGGATATACTAATACACTTCATTCGACAATATTGTGGAGAGAATTTTGATTCACTAGTAATACAGGACATAATATGAAAATTCGTAATTTTAGGGCCGAACACTAGAACTCGGGCTAGTCCAAGTAAAGCCCACTAGGCAAGAAGAATACGTTCCGTTTCGTTTCGTCCCATGGTGGACAAAGAGCCCCATTTGAAAGGAACCTATCCTCGCCCAACAATATGCAAATGCACCAATAGTTTATAAGCTTTAGAATTAGGGCTGCAAACAGATCGAGCAATTTGAGACTTGGCTCGGCTCTACTCGTTTAATAAATGAGATGAGCTCAAGCTCGAGTTTTTGGCTCGTGTTTAGTAAATGAGTTGAGCTTCACATGCCAAAACTCAACTCGGCTCGTATGTTTATAGCTTGGCTCGTTTATAGAGACTAATGTAGTAAATGAACAAAGCTCAGCTCCTTAAGGAATTGGTTCGTCTACAACCGAACCGAGCTCTAGCTCGAATTTCTGGCTTGTTTAGTAAACAAGCCGATCTCGAGCAACTCAGCTCATTTGTAGCCCTATCTAGAATTTAAATACTTAGTTTCTATAAGCTCTAGAATATCTAGCTTCTACAAGCTCTAGAACATTCTTGTAAAATGTCTAGATTTTTTTTTGGAATAGTTCTACAGTACACATACCCCCTTTGGCACATGGTGCGCAATTCACATGGATAGTCACAAAATTTCATATTCAGTAAAGTAAACACTCATATCGGTAATCACAACAATAAATATTACCAAAACTCAATAAAGAGGACCACAATATCTCATATAGATATCATAAAATTTTGGAATAAAAAACTCTCGCCCTTCTCTTTTCCGTCAAGTTTAACAATTTTTGTAATAGTTTCAATTTAGTCGAAAGTATGAGAGTCATAAGTGCCCAAAAATGGAGTTCAAGGGGTGTCTCTGGAAAACGAGCAAATGCAATTTAATCGCCAAAATATACCTTGTGGCGAGAAAATTCAAATTTATTACAGTTCCTCGCCAAATAGGTCACATTCTGAGATGAAATTTGGATTTCATCCCCGGATTTCGTTGCCAAAGTACTTTTTCTTATTGTGTAAGTAAATAAACACAGTATGCTAACGTATTGCTATCTCTGGGTAAATAGAAATAAATTGTGTTAAGTTGCACCCTATAATACGTATTATATAGTTGTCGATCTCAGAATCTGAAGTTTAATAGACATAAGACATTAGAAGATAGTATACTATTTTCCTTTTTCTTTTGGGTAACAATTGGTGGTTAATCATTTTCCTGGAACAAAATGAAACCACACAACAAATCTCATATTAGTATGTACTAGTAGTTTTTAGGTTCTAATTTCACGATATCTTGTGAAAAGAAAACTAATTTATACTGTATAACAGTACTACACAGAATCACAGAGCTTCTTTTGGGCCTATAATGCGAAAAAATCATTTTGGGCCTATAGTGCCCCCCCAACCCCGTTTTCACCATATTTTGGTAAGGCTAAGACAAAATGCATAGACCTCACCGGGGGCGGATCTAGCAAGGGTCGAAGGTGGATATGCGCCCCTTCTGGACTTTTGGTGGTTATTACCTACTCCCTCCGTTCCGAATTTGTTGTCCATTTACGGGTTTGCGTGCTATTTTTCAATTATTTATATCTCTCAATCTATAATGTGTTTACAATTTTAAAATTTTTGTCTAATAGTACTCATCGAGAACTATTAAATAAGATCCATATTGAATATATACAACATTACACATTTAAAGATATAACCAATTTTTTGAGGTGCAGTAAATAGTGAAAATGGACAACAAATATGGGACGGAGGGAGTATTATTGAACCCCCAAGATATTAGTATTTAATCTCATTTGCCATTTACAAATAATTCTAGTGGCTCTTTTATTCTAAACATATTGTTAACACTCTTACAAATTTGAAAGAAAGACTACACAATCACCAATTTAGATTAGGAGTTTTTTTTTATTGTTATAACTCGTTATGATATATGCTTTTAATTTCACCGACAAATAATTTAAGAAAAAATTCACCAACTAATATTGAACAAATTTGAATATTCGGATCCCGCTCTAAAGCTATACATGAATTTTTTTAGGAATATATCTAATGTGTTGGCTTCTATTTATAAACATCTTTTGAGTATATCTTAGTACATTTTTTGCTTCATGACGAATATTTGTGTTCTCTATATATAATTGTGTTGTGTTTGACTAATTTTAGAAATACTTATTTAAGTAAATTAGTGCCCCTCTATACCAAATTCCTGAATTCGCCATTGGACATCACCATAATGTATAGTGAAAAAGGGGCCTATAAATGAAGGTACTCCTGGGGCAACCAATAATCACTCGATGGTGCGCTTCCGTATGTTTGAATAGCGGCTCCTTAAACCAGAGTCTAAGACAAGATTAATTAAAAAGGAACTCGAATAATTATTGAACCCTGTCTGAACAAAACCTCCAATAGTAGTCAGGTCAGCTGCCAAAATGGGAATGTAAAATACTCCTAATTAAAGATTGTGCGGTAGTTGTTAGCAGCAGTGATGGAGTATATATTGAAGTTTCTTTTAAGCAAAGCCTGTCTGTAGGATGGGCTCAATAAAGATTCCAGACGCTCTCTGTCTGGACCATATATGCATTGCATGCACCCACCCCCACCAACTCTGCTGGCTCTGAGCTAGTCTCCTCTGAACCGCCTCCATTAGCTTTTATATATATATATGCTTAACCATTTTCAATTAAAGAATAATTAATCTACCAGTACTAACTTTCTAATACTCCTATTAATTAATTAATTAATTAACCCGACCCAATTAATAAAACAAAAATTAAGCTTTTAGCAAAGTCGAATATCGATCCAAGCTGGGTCTAATACTGCATGCATGTCAAATGAATTTGGTCAAGAGAAAAGCTAGGGGTAACGTACGTACGTACGCTAGCTTGTTACTTTTCTAGTAGTTGTTGGTTTGAGTATATAGAACTCGTTGCTTGCTTGCTTGTGATCAAAGTTTTGAAACTCTATTTTACTCTTTTAACGTTTTCTATGATCCCAAGCAAAGAAAGATAGAGACCCACCCTGTTTTAAGACAAAGATAAAGATAGAATTATTCTTTATCGTTCATATTCCTTTCGGGTGTGATCTTAATTTACACTCAAAAGACTGATTCAAAATTCCAACTTCAAGCGTGAATTTCCAAATATAGATCTCGATAGTGTACCAATCAAAATCAAATCAATTACTACGTACATAGACTGCAATACGTGCATGATGAGATCGAGATATAAAGTTTTGACACTTTATAAGTGTACTGTTATTTGTGATTGTTTAGCATTTTTTGGGTACAAAAGTATCCAACTGATGGGTTCATCAATACTGACCCTAGGCAGTTATAAGGACCAAAGTAGAAAATGGTAAATGAAACTTGCAAAGAATTGGGGAGAGAATAATTACCATCCAAATTAATTAGGTTGGCTGTACATGCATCATGCATGTTGGCCATTTTTAAGGCCCCCCGGCCAGCTAGCTAGCCAGGATTAGATTGTGATCATGTCCCCGTCCCTCTCACATGGGCCACTATCCCCATTCCCCACGTGATATTTCATTTTGGGCACCCTGCGCCCGCACAGCTAATTTCTTCAGACTTCACCCTTTATGGGGACTGGGGAGGGGGAAAAAAACGATAGTACTTCAAAAATACATGTACGTTGGATAAAAGGTAATTAAGGTCACATGCATGCATGACTTGCTCAGACCTAAAGCAATATAGGAAGTTCACACATTTTTAGTGCAGGTGCAGTAACTCAATAAGTCTTCAAACTATAATAATTAAGTAGATCGCAGGGCCGGCTCATAAGTTTTGGAGGCTGGAAGCGAACCCCTTAAACGAGGCCTCCCTATATATTTCATACAAAAGTTTATCGACAAAGAATTCCGTACAAAAAATACCATTATAAAATTTTATCATTACAAAAGTATACAAAGGGTTATCCCAAAAAAGTGCAACCATTACAATATCTCAAAATCCATCACTTGAACCTCTAAATTTTTGTTATTGGATCTTTTTGGGCCTCTTAATTTCAATTGGGCCAATTTTTTGTAGAGAAGGCTTAGAGTAAAAATATTTGGGCATAATATATATATATATATATATATATATATATAGGGGTACTGAAAATTTGGAGGCCCTCGATTTTAGCATTTTTTGGAGGCCTGAAGCCCATGCTTCCCCCGCCTCCCCTATTAGCTGGCCCTGATAGATCGATATAGAATCAGCGTCACATAAAAGAAGTGTAAAGGCCTGTTGTAGTAGGAATTTCTTTTTTTTTTTTTTTTTTTTTTGGGGGGGGGGGGATTATACAAGGTGTCTCTATCTAGTCAGCT
>JAXBDA010007903.1:0-16289 GCA_036023075.1 Gaultheria prostrata
GCGGGCAATCAGCAATAATTTTTTCGTAGTAATTATATATGTATATATTCAACTTTCAATTACTCCGAAAATAAGAAAAAGATCAAGTATGCTCCTAAATATTGACTCCACTGCAAGACATTAATTCGTGGCTCCGCCCAGCGCATTAGATGGTTGGTTATGTTAGGTGGGAGATTTGGTGCATGCATGTGGTAGTTGTCTTCATATTTCCTTGAGCCTGTGGGTTTAGTACCTTCTGGTCTCTCCAAACCTAATTTCAAAACGTGCATGTGTTTTTAGGCAGATCATGGGCCCTTCAAAGAAATCCCCTTGTTTTCTTCACCCGAGAAAAATGAGGTATATTCTGTCTTGGTTCTTTACTTCCTTGCACCTTTCTATTGCTTGGTTCATATTTGCATTAAGGAAGACTTGTGCCTCGGGCCCCAAAATTTTACAGGGTGTTATACTCCCTCCGTCCCTTTTGTAGTGTAGATATTTCCATTTTTGGGTTGTCCCTTAATAAGTGTGTGTTTTGAAATGTTAAGTGGGTACATTTCCTATTTTGCCCTTAAAAGTAGATTATTTTTTGAAAAAAGTTAGTGGATATTATTATATTGATAATGGTAAATAGTGGAAAGTAAATGTAAATTAATAATTTTGAGATCAATACTGGGTTGAACTCTAAAGGCTTACCATGTAGTTGGGTTGGGCTCTGGCCCAACAAAAGACTTTAAGACCACTCTTGGGTTTAACAGTTTTTAGGCTAGCCAACGACTCGGTGGGGCTGGCACCTAGCAATACGGGTTCGCCAGCAATTGGGTGGTTAATCGTTATTGTAACTTGTAGTGCACTGCCCTGCAGTACACATTCAAACTAGGGACAATTACGGGCCGGTCTAGAATTAAAGCGGCAATTACCAACAGCTCTATACCAAAATTGAAATGCACCTCCCAGGTAATTAATTTCCGTTTTTTGAAGGTAAGCCTTATTTGTTTGTTCTCTCTCTCTCTCTCTCTCTCTCTCTCTCTCTCTCTCTCTCTCTCTCTACTTCATCTCACATGGGCACAATCTCTCTCTCTCTCTCCTCAACTTCCCAAACTGTATGAAAATACCTAAAATTCTAGGGTATCCTATGAAAGTGTCTAAACTTAAACCCTGGGGTACGTTATGAAAGTGTCTAAAGAATTAAAACCCTATAATAGGAAAGTGCACCCTAAATCTAAACCCTAGTGTACCCTATGAAAGTGCCTAAATCCTAGGGTACCCTATGAAAGTGCCTAAACTTAAACCCCCTATGAAAGTGCCTAAACCACTAAAACCCTATAATAGGAAAGTGCAATCTAAACCTAAACTCTAGGATATTCTATGACAGTGCCTAAAATCCTAGGGTACCCTATGAAAGTGCCTAAAACACTAAAACCCTATAGTAGAAAAGTGCACTCTATACCTAAACCCAAAAAAAAAGAGTGACTTACCTTAATGGTAATTAAAAAAGTTGACTTACCTTAGTGGTGATTAAATATCTCTTTCCTAGACCTAGAGGTAAAAATCTATTCAAACTATCCAAAAATATTTTGAATGATCCAAATTTTAACAAAACTTTTTCATGAAAGATTTTTGTTATAATCCGAATTATTAATTATCGAAACGGAAAGACCGAATGTGCCCTATAGGCCAGTGCACTATAGGACCCCAGGTCCCATTTATTCGATCATCGATAGAGAGTGTGCATAGAACTATTCACTTGCCCCTTTTTCTATTACTTACTCTCACAAGTTAGGATTTTCATTGTAGATATTTTAATTGTTTCCTAAAAATAGTATGGGGGAGGTCAGCGAGTAGACTAAATTGACTAAAGTCAAGTGTTGACCGACCAATCTAGGCGTGTCACGTGGGAAGAAATTCCATAATGGACACGTAGAAATAAGCACAAGGTCGATGTGTTGAAGATGTCAACACCGTGAAGAGGTATTCCTCACGGAAGAACAAGACTGAAATACTCTATTCCAAGTACCGGGTACCCTCACCAATGGGGCTTGATATTATGAGGAATTCACCTATCGTGATCCCAAACACAGGGGAATTAACGCGACATGAAGTTACAGCTATTGAAACTCAAGGTCGCGACTACTCTGACCATAAGGCAGGGTCAGAGGGGTCCTTTGAGAATGACTAAGGTATTGGCGCGACCTAAAAGGTCGCGACTGTGCCTAATATATATTACGGGAGTAGGGAAAATACTAGTGGCTTAAGAAGAAAAGGGATCACCACGATGGAATGACACGCACCGACCATGTTGCGAGGGTAATCCTTGCGACCGGGGACGTCACCCACATGGTCCTAGTATATGGAGAGAGCACATGCAACCGTAACTTTGTCAACTTAAATAAAAGAAAAAAAAGTACAAATTGAACCCTAAAAAATCCTACTTCTTGGACTCAAATAAATGGAAAAAGCGGAATAAGGTTGAGTTTCTCATTTGCTCCCGATTCTCATTTGCTAAAAGCAGCATGGTGATTTTAACAATTTGTTTTTAGCAAAAGGAGTATATGAGAGAAAATTGGCTTTTAGCAACTTAGTTTTTAGCTAATGGGAAACAAAAGTAATTTTAGCATGCAAGCTGAACTCAAATTTTATGGGATTTCTTATTTTAGCAAATGGGAAACACTGATTATTCAGCATTACAAGCAAACACCATTCATTAGTTCTTTTAAGCAAAAAAAGGATAGAATAAGTCGGTCAATTTATAAGTCCTACCAAATCGGCCAAATGTTTTGCTAGTGCTTGATTAGTCCCATGGAATTAGCCTAAGGTTTGCGTAACATGATCCGGATACCT
Organism: Gaultheria prostrata; assembly: GCA_036023075.1. NCBI lineage: Eukaryota > Viridiplantae > Streptophyta > Magnoliopsida > Ericales > Ericaceae > Gaultheria > Gaultheria prostrata. The sequence continues at coordinate 2,818 of JAXBDA010007903.1, forward strand.
TAAAAGAGAAGAAAAAATTCAATGCTCATGAGTTCTTGTTTGTTTTGTCTTTTTCTAAAGAAAAAGAAAGAATTGAGCATATTTTCGAGAGTGATTTTGAGTCCTCATATGTATATCGAAGCTCCTTTTTTTCGTCTTTATTCTTGCAAAATTACAATATTGTCCTTCACTTGTTCAATGTTTTCATAGTGAAGGGCATTGCTGTAAATTCAGGATTTTGTTTGTGATAATGTGTTCCAATATATATAGGGTCTTGCTATTGTGAATTCACTGAGCTCACAATAAGTAAAAAAAAAAAAAAAACAAAAACGCACACTAGTGTATCTTTTACACTTTTTTTAACACATTTACACCTACTTTTATACACTTTTCATACATTTCAACACAATTTTTAAACTATAACATAAGCCCACTGGGCATATTTTAGCATTTTCCACACACACACACACACACACACACACACAATATATATATATATATATATATATATATATATATATATATAAACTTTTTTGGAGCTGCCCTAGGGTCAGTAGCCACAACTCACAAACCCTAACTCCTTCTCACAAGAATTTCATGTTTAAACCATCATTGGCTTCATCTTACAAATAAATAATTATTGGCCTCAGAATTACATCATTGGCTGAAACAAATTCATACATTTTTTGGCTCAGGTTTGTTTCATCATAGCCAAAAAGTAAAATGGATGCAACATTAAGTTGCCATTAAGACCCTCATAAGTTGCAAATCACATATATATACTCATATACGAAACCCTAGCAATACAATCTCAAATGGATGCAAGTATGCAACATTAAGTTGCCATTTAAGACCCTCATAAGTTGCAAATCACAATTCAGCTCAATTTTAAGTTTGAACATGGTGATAAATGATTCTGTCTGTGGCTTATTCATTTCAGACTACAAGGAGACACACACACACATACCACAGAATATACATCATAGCCCAAAACTGAAGTGGGGGTAACATCATAGCACATTTAAGGGCTTCATAAGTTGCCACACCAACAAACAAACACACACACACACCAGTCACCACATTGCCACACACACACTAGACACACACACCAGTCACCACACTGCCACACACACACACACACACACAACAATAACTGAAGTGGGGGCAACATCATAGCCCATTTAAGGAACAAAAAAAAAGAGAGGTGCACTAGAAGTACGATAGAGAACAAAATACTGGAGATGACATTCATCACCCAACTCTCAACAATTCCCACTCTAATGGCCGGCTAAACGTCCATCTAGGGAAAAATGAAGCCTCGTGCCAAATAACTTTGCTAATGTATAGGTTTTATTTTTTATTTTTTCGATTCAATTGTATAACTAAAACCCTTTTCGTTTTCAATTGAACGGAACGATTTTTAATGCTTTCAATCTATTTCGTATTCATATTCGCGATTTTCCGCATACAAGTTATATAATGATTTTCTATGATTGTATTTGGATAATTGAGATGGATTATGCTTGTTTGACAGATCGTGCTATTGGATAGTCTATAAATGAGACATTTTTTAAATAACCCTACACTAAGCAATTCAGGAAAATGATGAAACATCAGTAAAAATTATTACAAAACTAACCTTGAAATGAAGCAGAAGTTCATTGTCCAAAATTAAACATAACCAATTAATCTTCTAGAATTCTTACACTAAATTTGTTTCAGGTGCGGAATCAGATAGATTGTTCATCTTTTGTTGCAGTGCCGATAGATGGAAACATGTTGCATTATTCACCTGGAAAAAAAATCAAGAAAGAAAATTCAATGTCTAGTATGGAAGAGAAATGTTATTGCACTCATAATCTTCGTTCACAAACCCTAGAAACACAAAAGGTATTCAAACTTAAAGTACCTTGGATTGAATTGTGTACAATAACCTTTCATTTACTTTGGTGAAAACACAGCTAACAACACTAAGTCCTTCTTCAAGCAGTAGTTTTAGCACACTTGATAGCTGCAATTCTCCCTGATCAAAGTCAGTAGTAGTACTGAACATCACATCCACTTGTCCCATAGACCTGCAACTCACTGTAACATAATTGGCAGAACAACTATTTGAGCTTCCAGCCATGGGGCTGGAAGTAGTAGTGCTTGAACTGGACAAAATATTTAGCTGGTCTTTTTTGGCACCCAAATCTTTGATTTTATTCTCTAGGTGTTTGATATACTTAGTCGCCTCGTTAACATGATCACTTGCCGCACGCTTGCCCTGCTAGACCATCAACACAACGTACCCTGATAAATAATCAGCTGCGAAATTTTCGCAAGAAGAAAAAAGAAAAGTCAAAGAAAGATAAATGGAAGTTACATGCATACCTTGATAAATTCAAGAGGGAGAAGAGACCGAAGTGAGGAGAAAAGGGTGGCCATTTTTATCCTTCTTTCCTTTTCAATCTCTCTATGCCTCTTCTTGTTAATGCTGCTGTTATCATTAACATCCGGCGGCTGTTCTTCTCCTATGTTATTGGAGACATAAAGTATTGAATCCTGTTCCTGTACCGTGATCTGATCTTGTAATTGGATGGTTTGATCTTGGTTGGGATCGGAACAGAACATCTGGGACCAGATATCATCATCTAGGTTGAAAGAATTCATTACTGAAAAAGCTTTAATTGCTTCAATCTCTATGGTAATATGTCAGTACCTCTGGAATGCAGTATAAGATACTCTTTCTTCTCATACAAGGAATTGGATATTAAAATGTGCCCATGAGCTACCCTAAAAAAAATTGCCAAAAACTTTAAGACTTGTTTCTGCTCACTGGTCCTACCTTTTGTCCGGAAGGAATACTACTTTCCTTCTGTTGACAAGAACTTAGAATAATGGGTTTTCCATTATTGACAACCATTATTGCTTTCTTACGAAAAATCATTACTCCCTCCGTTCCTTTTTAAGTGTGTTACCTGAGAATTCCAACTATTTTTCTCTCACATCAACTTTTACAACTTTTACATCTGTTTTTCATTACTTACCCTTATCAATATAATAATACCTACTAACTTTTTAATAAGAAATCTACTTTTAAAGGCAAAATAGGAAATATACCCACTAACTTTTCAAAACACACACTTATTAAGGGACAACCCAAAATGAAAATATACACACTATAAAAGGGACGGAGGGAGTAGTATTCATTGCACATTGTATAGCTTTTTAGACTATTAATGCTGGATGGATCAAAGTATTTTTAACTCTGTGGTGCTTTGAGGCTAATCTCCATATTGAGTTCTCCTTGACGTACTGTTTTGTACAACAATATGCTATGGCGTGATCATCCCTTTTTTTTTCCTGTGCAAAATTTCATGTATCATCTCATATGCCACAGTAGTAAAAGACATATTTTGCCTTTTGTGCGGGTCCTTTGTGCGGTAATTCCTCAATGACTCGGATTTCATCTTGGCAATGGATGGCTCGGACCTACTAAGTGTCCAGATGAAATCCGAGCCGTTAAAAACACATCCGATAGCTTGGATGCTGCACGCCAGGGACCGCACATCAGGCTCCCTGGATAATGGAAACATAAATTCATCCCAATACGTGGGGTAGACGAGCCATTGAAATCGGTAATCGACGGCTCGGATTTCATCTTGGCAATTGACGGCTCGGATCGTATAAGTGCCGAGATGAAATCCAAGCCATTGATTGCGAGATCCCCATAATATGATGGTAAAAATTAGTATGATGAAATTATTCCACAAATAAAATCTAAACTCTCGACAGTCCACGTACAACTTCGAGGAAAAGATCTCCATAGTATGATGCTAAACAATACTAATGATTTTTTTTGGTCAGCTCGGTAGGTGATCGGAATTAATGTTGTCCTAATCCAAAAGTTGGGACCAAATTTCCAAAGCTAATATTTGTAGTCGTGCACGTGGATTAGGTGTCAAAGAATCCGGCCACTCGAACTGCTAAGATTGTGTGATCCTGCCTACTGTGATCCGACTCTAATCTCCAAACCTAATATTTGTTTTTAAATATTTTTAATAGTGTATACAATAAATTACAAATTTTCTCTACTGAAATAAATTGGCTACATGAGTCACATGACCAGAAAGTTGCGGGTGAAACTTACATGATACCTTTTAATTATTATTACAGCTATAATATTTTTGAGCTGGTGTTTATAACCCCAAAGTACAACTAGTTAAAGCGAAATTAGCAAACTAACAACATCGCAAGAGAAGAGAAAGCCACAAGGGAAAATGTTGGCTAGGAGCCAACCACAAAACAAAAACACCAAAACTACACCAAAATTCCAAATAGTAGACACGAGAAAGAACTCCTAATGCATATCCAAAAAAAGTATGAAAAAATAGCTGAAGTCGGCGTAAGTGGTCTTTTTTTGGATATTTTTCAAAATATTTGGGTAAAAGTCCTAATTTTACACAATTCCAATTTCTCTCATCGAGATGAACCTATAATCACCAAAAGTTTAACGTAAAGCTAACAAACACCAAAAAAAAAAAAATTGAATAAAGACAAAACCAAAAAATCCTTAATTCAATCCCACTATCTACGATCCAATCTCAATCTAATCTCCAAAGATACTATTACTTTCTACATATTTTGCAATAATATAACAGGTTGATAAATTACGAAACCTATATTTAAATAAATTGGCTATGCTAGTATGTCTAAGATAAAATAATATTTTTTTTTTACCGGTAAAAAAATTTCATTCATTTTTTGAAAGAGATACAAAGATTAAAAGGATATCGAGCACACTGGTAAAAAATCAACCGAGAACCAAACCCAAAAGGTCGGCAAGAAACCAGCCAAAACACCACAAGCAACAATCCAACCACCTACAACCGAAACAAACAAAAACAAAAATGACATTCCGACACCAAAAGCACAAACCGAAAGAGAAAACCGAAGATCAAGCGAAAACCAAAGCCTTTATCCTTTCTGAAACACACAAACCAACCAAAAAGAAAGGCACATTTCTTGAAGGAGATTAGATTCCTTCCCCCGGTGGGCGGTGGCGAAAACTATATGTTTTCCATCACCATAATATTAGGCCCCACGATGGGTTAATATATGATCTGAACCGTTCATTTCCTAGGACCCGCAGAGTAGTATTCTCATTCCGAAAATTAGGTTAATCGGACATCAATAGGTGTATCAAAATATTACATTTGGTTAATAAAATGGATGGTTATGGAAAGTATAACTTGACAGGATCAGACCGCCCATTTTATTAACTAAAATTCTAGTTTTGATAGATCTCTTCATATCCAATCAAAGTTGATTTTTTTGCATGAATATACTACATTGTGGACCCTACAAGATGAACGGTTCGGATTATAACACTAAATGCATAGTGGGACCCACAATGGAGGCGGTGGAAAACCCTTCGTTGCCACCGCTGGTGGAAATAATTTATTCTCTTGTGGAAGAAATCACCTTCCTCCAAGTTATCAAGAACATTGATTCTTTCTGCTATTTCGTGCTACTCTATTTTAACAATTTTTTTTAAATTATAGTTTCTCCCCCTTCGATCGACTCACTCGCTTTCTTGAAAAGAAAATTCATGTTCCGAATATCTTGAGATGGAACTAGTGTTCTAAAGATGATATTAGTTTAATTAATATCACAGCTTGAATATTTTTGAGCCAGGTTAGTCAAGAAAAATACGTTCTTTCCATTTCCCTAGTTTAAGAGTAGTGATACAGACACACTCTCCCGGACACACTCAGCCACACCCTCTCTCACATGGGGTGTGGTCCCCACATGTGGGCCCGTGTGGGGACCACACCCCATGTGAGAGAGGGTGTGCTGAGTGTGTCCGGGAGAGTGTGTCTACATCATTTTTGCTAGTTTAATGATGATTGGATTCCACAATTCTTGGGATTAGATGTATCTAATCGTCAAAAAACACTGTTTTTAAAGCTTCGTATCTTTTGCACGGTCCGCAAGAAGATTATGGACAGCTATAGGTACAAACGTTTGTACTTTGTGTTTGTCAAGCCTTTTCACTTTCAGTGTTGCAAAACGTGGAGTCGGTACATAATTGGTAGATCTTGTTGTGAATGTAGTGATCTTGGTAATGATTGGATTAAGAAAATCAAGAGAGAAAATTGAAATATTTTAAACGTAGTATGTTATTGGAAAAAATATTTGCACATGCTGCTATTGAGGATTTATCGAATCAATTAATGAGGTGGAGTGAAAATATATATGGCTTGATGTCACAGCTAACAAAGATGGTTGCATATATACATTTTTATCATTATTATTATTAATTTATTCTGATAGCTGAGAGTGATCAGGTTAGCCGACCCGCCTCTAATTTAATGTTTGACGTCAAGAGAGATTGTGTACTAACGGAAAGCTCAATTAAAATCAAGTCAAATTCTCATATGAGCTGACCCTACAAGAGTTGAGGCACGTAAAAGATTTTAAATCTCAAATTTGAGACGAGACAAACATTTAAGGTATGACCACCGTGCCTAATTTTCAAGTTAAAGAAACAAAACTGTATCTTTTGATTAGTTCGATGAATAGTGAGGGTATAGTTGCTATCTTCGATGGATAACAACTTTTCAAATTATGCATGAAAAATTGGGAACTATGGACGACGGCCCTATAGGGAGGCTCTCGGGCCGTTCATCTCGGCAACGGCTCGGATTTCACTTTGGCAATGGACGGTTCGGATTAACAAAGTGCGGAGATAAAATCAGGCTTGGATTTCATCTTGCCAATGAACGGCTGGGATCAACAAAGTACATAAATAAAATCAGGACCGTTGAAAACACATCCAACGGCCTGAGAGCCTCCCTACAGAGGACGCCCTCCAGGGTTCCCAATTGATCCCTTGGTGGAGTATCTAAACACAAGCTAGGCATCCCTCCTGTTTGAGTGGCGCCCAAGAGCAGCAAACGAAACAGTCAATAGGAGTGCAAAGGCTTCTAACAGAGGGGTATTGAGCCGCAATTGGGTTCCTTAACGTCCTAAGGATTTAGCTTCTTTTCTTTCTGCTCAGGCCCCCACTCTGGTTTTCTCTTTGCCATTTTATCGAGTTGAAAAAAAAGAAGACAGACACCTCTAAAATTGGTAAGTTTGTAAAGAGATTTCACCTATTGGTAGGTGGTGTCAAAAAATCAAATACAAATCAAGTTATACTGGTTTCGTGACAATAGAATTAGGATTTCCCTGTCTCATCCTACGTGTTATTGTATGTGTTCTACAATATTGTGATTTTGATGATGAGTTGTATTTTGCAATTATGATGTCACAACAAGGTTCTTTAACCTCTTTGATTAACTCCAAGTTATGTTTATGAGATATTAACTGTTGTAATTAAGTATGAAATGCTTGGGAATCAAGGCGCGCTTCAACAGAATAAATACAGGCATTTTTAGTTTTAATCGGATAACAGACCGGTTGACAAGCTGGTTCTTACCGACTACAAGACGCCACAAGAGTTGACAGCTCGTCATGGTGGCTGGTGGGTCGACCGATGAGACTACTAGCCAGTAGCCATTGTATTTTGCAGCAAACCGTCATTTCTAGTAACTATATTTTGCATTTAATGACTTGTAGAACTACCACTAACAGCTACGTAATATTCAATTTCATAAGCGTTGGAGCATCAAATTGGCTATCCATTACACATCTAAGAGCAATAAATATACTCAAGTATACAAATCCAAAGAGCTCCTATATCAAGTTCCTCAACTTTCAACTTTTCCACTTTCACATTTACTCAATTAAACTCAATTAAAGTAGTGTTGTACTCGATCGGGAAAGCTACTGTCTAATCCACATTTGAAGAGAATAGCGGAAACTTAAGTCGAAGCTTGAGAAGTGAACTGGGCTAAGCATTGCCGCACGAGCTATGCATTTTTTGTTCGATAGCCTTTTTTTTACTTTACGGATTCAAATTCTTATATTAGTTATTAGGAAGATCAGATTATAATGCAGAGTCATGCTACAGTACACACCCTCTACAAATTATTCCATATGAGATTTTGTGACTCAAAATATGAGATTTTGTGGCTAGAGGTATGAAAGGCGTACGGAATGCACCCCTCATACGGGTAGTCAAAAAATCTCATATAAGTCCACAAAATCTCATATTTAAGCTCACAAAATCTCATATGGTCAAATATGAGATCTAGTGGCACCTTATGCACCCTCATACGGACAGTCACAAAATCTCATATGAGTCACAAAATCTCATATTTGTGCCACAAAATCTCATATGGGTCAAATATGAGATTTAGTGGCACGATAAATGAGACATATCATATATATATATATATATATATATATATATATATATATATATCACATTCCCACTACAGGACAAAACCGTCATATGAGATTTTGTGGCACCTTTTATGAGGTTGACTTTTGCCTATATGAGATTTTGTGGCTCTTTTCTACTTTTCTGGTACATTTTATGAGAATTTGTGGATTTATATATGAGATTTTTAAAACCCAAAGCCGTCATATGAGATTTTACATGGTGTTTTATAATTTTTTGTGGCCCTCTATATGAGATTTTACATGGTGTTTTATAATTTTTTGTGGCCCTCTATATGAGATCGATTTTTTTGCATATGTGGCGCAATCTCGGCCGTCCATTTGGTCAAAGGGTGCATACCGTACGCTTTTCATACCTCTAGCCACAAAAACTCATATTTGAGCCATAAAATCTCATATTTGAGTCACAAAATCTCATATGGTATAATTTGTAGGGGGTGTGTATTGTAGCATGCCTCTATAATGCAGGTTTGCTTTGTCCATTGGGTTTGGTTTGGATGTGGATTCTTGTTTCTTAGTTGGTCTGGTATAGTTTTGCTGTAGAGGATATTGATCAAAAGCTGGAAAAATGATGAGGAGCTGGTTGTGATCTTAATTGAGATCTGCTATGATCTTGATTGCTAGCTACATTCTCTTGTTCAGCTACTCTTTGGGAGTGTGGTCGAGCTGTATGCCTTATGTTGTAGTTGCTCTCCCTAATTTCTCATCCAATTGTTTGTTGGATGTTTTTTTTTTCTTTTGTTTGGCTAGATTTCTAGATTCATGGTTTGTCATGTCTCTTTGGGATCTCTCCGCTTTCCTTTCTCGATGTACCCATTGTCGAGTTTTGTTTCAATAAATTTTGTTGCCTTTTCAAAAAAAAAAAAAAAATCTTGTCTTTTGCTTTATGTATAATTTTTTAGTTGGGCATTATTGTTAGCTATCTTCTAACCCCCTCTCTAAGTAGCCTTTTGGGTAACACTATTCAAACTGAGACATTGATTATCAGCTGAGTCCGCAAGCAAATGTCTTGGCATTGGTTAGCACATGAACTGTTGAAACCAAGTAGTTCAAGGCCTTTCTTCGAAAAGCCCAGTGGGAACCATTAAACTTGATCAAAAATTCAAAAATCTGCTCAAAATTTCTCGTAAACGTGTACAAACTCAAGAATCCATCCAAGGTAAGTCACATTAAAAAGATTCATAACGCGCGGTCGAGTCCTTGCACACAATGCCAATAGAAGTAGAACACGAACTCCAAGATACGGTCAATTGGAGTGACGACTTTAAACTTCAACATGATATTTTGGGTGGAGTACTCTGCCTAATATTATTAACACAAAAACATTTTCTGGTTTAATTTTTTTTTTTTTTTTTTTTGTATTGGAACATGGTCGGAAACTGGCTATTCTTCAAGGAAAAGTTTAATGACAAACACTTTCCACTTAAGATGCATCCCTACCATTATTATTGATTCTTAATGCATTATTTTCTCGCTTCGCTCGTATATGTCACCAAATGTTTATTTTACCTATGTACTCTACCTATACTTTATTTGGCAATGAGGATTGTGCAATCTATAATTATTTCACTTCTAGTCCAATAAGAACACGGATCTGGCAGTTCCATGCTTTTTTTAGATTTAAATAAAAGCTAAGATCAAAGTAGATGATCAAATTGATGCTTTCTTGGATCAAAAAAAAATTGATGCTTTTTTTTTTCCTTTTTTTTTTTTTTTTCTGTTAAGCTCCCCAGCTTCAAATCTTCTTATAGTACCAATGATATCAAAGATTCTTAAAATCTCATTTGATTAATCAAATTACAAGTTATATAGAGTACGACAATATATTGCAAGTGGATATATTTTTGCACTTCTAAATGCCTCACCTGGCATCGATAATGTTACTTTTTAGTTTTGAATCGTTTAATCCAACAGAGAGCTGGAAACCACTTAGGTCCAAACCTTTTGGATAACGAAGGGGAAGTTATACAATAATGCTACACACACAGCAGCCCCACACAGCTGCTACACAGCAGGAAGCAAAACGATGTCGTTTCGCTTTTTTTTTAAAAAAAAATCGTGAAAATCCCAAACCCCTTTCCCCTTTCCCCCGACGTCTACCACCCCCCTCATTCTCTCTCTCTCTATCTCTACACAGACACTCTCTCCCTCAAGCCGATGAAGAAGCTGATCCAACGGTTGTCGCGCGTGGCGGACTCGTCGCAGTACTCACTCCTCCGATCCGACTCATGGACGTCGCCGTGTTTCGATAACGGAAAGTCTTGCCGTTCAAGAGGCCAATCGGGCGGAGGATATTGCTCTTGTAATATCTCTCTCCTCGAAACCGGCGGCCACCACTTTCGAAGCTCTCGCGATATCTCTCTCGTCGCCGGAGGATATTGCTCTCGTAATATCTCTCTCCTCACCGGAAGCGGTGACCGCCGGTTTCGAAGCTCGCCGAAGGATATTGCTCTTCGTCGGTGAGGTACGCGATGGTGGTGGTTCGTCGACGGTGGTGGTACGCGTTGGTCTTCATCGAGGTCTGGTGTCTGGTGGTGTTCATCGTCGTCTTCTCACACCTTCCCTGTTCTCTGTACTCAACGAGAGGGAGAGGGGAAAGGGGAAAGGGGAAAGGGATTTTCACGGTTTTGTTTTTTTTTTTTTAAAGCAAAACGACGTCGTTTTGCTTCCTGCTGTGCGTGTAGCATTATTCGGAAGCTATATCTGGTTAAGGGCACCCCTGTCAGGGAGGTTTGAAACAGTTCCTCTACATTAATGTTACTTTGTGAACAGCTCGAGACTTGGATCAAACAAAAATTAGCGATATGAAAATTGAGAGCGGGAGTGGAAGACATTTTTAAGAATTGACTAAGACTCAAGCTAGTAATTTTAAACAAAGTAATTTTAATAAATTTTGCTTTTCCAAAAAAAAAAAGTAATTTTAAACAAAGATTGCCAAAGTGTATTATCGTTGAATGGAATTTACCCTTTGAAATAGTATGGATACCGACTTATATATGTTGATAATAGTAATTATCTACAGGGGCCTAACTATCATCTTGGAAAAAGGCCTCTCCAATGTCCAAGTTGAGTCTGATTCTCAAACGGCAGTCCTCCTTTTCATCGATGGAGCTAACCCCAACCACCCTCAAAGTAACATTATCAACGATGGACACTACCTATTAAGTAGGACAGGGTGCACACTCACTCACACATATCGCAGTGCAAATGCGTGCACTGATTTCCTCGCTGGATTTGGAGCCGAGCAGAACGAGGACTTGGTGGTGTATGATAGGCCACCACTGGAGATCCGTGAGTTCATGAATAGGGATAGGCTAAACATCCGCCAGATCCTTGATTAATGATTTCTTTTCTTGCTAATCTAGTTTCAGCTAGCTTTCCTTTATTGTTATTTATGACTGATTTGCTGATGTACCTTGACATTTTTCTCTAAGTTTTAATCTATTTCCGAATTACCAAAAAAAAAAAATAGTAATTAAGCCACCGACACACACATCTAGGCAAGCACATAAAGTTTGTGCGTATATCAGTGCTTGAATATGTGTTTGTATAAATTTGTGTGTATGTCTTTAGAGTTCTTGATGTTTGATAATTACAACAGTATATTAGACAAGATTGACGATCACAAGGCAAAAATGTAATTTAAAAAAATTCTTGGTACGCTGATGTCCTTATACAGAAGATATGTTTGGACTCGTCAAATCTGTATGAAGTATGAACTCCATGTGCATCATGTGAATCCACATAGTATATCGAATGACTCTAATTATAACTCTCTCCATATTTGTGTCCGGGAGTCAATTTCTGTGGCATTGCCATGTGATTTTTTGATTACTTATTGAATGCTCTTGGAGCGATGCTTCACAACACTAACAATACACCAGCCTCTAAAAATTGAAAAATACCAACACAAAATTTATCCACTTGAGGCTGATGGCTTTTGGAATGGTTATTGATGAATTCTGGACGCTGTTATTTTCATTTTGTAACTCTTTTTTTTTTTTGCTCTCATTTCAGCTCTTTGCTGGAATTTGTTTTGAAACCCACGATGTACCTTTGTCCCTTGTCGAGTTTTAATAAAATTCTTTCGCCGATCAAAAAAAAAAAATTATGACTCCGCAACATTCACCAATCTCACTTTTAGTGCCACAAGGTGTCGTGCGGATCGCCTCATTGACGTTTTAACTTGACCACTTAACCCCTCTATCTTTTTTAGCTAAACTACACATGCAGCTCTGTTAACAGAATTATCAAAAGGTCTAAAATGCCCACCTGTTTACACTAGGGGCTAACACAGTATTTCAATTCTCTCTCCTAACTGGATTCCTATTCACCTGCCGCACGAGGCGTAAACCATGAGTTTTTTGCCATAATTTATCTTAATTTTCGTTTCAAAGATCTTCAAGATTTGATGGATGGTCCACCAGCCCGTGTGAATATTAACAAGTGGGTTGCAGTTGTACAGAAGCACAGTAGCCAAATCTTTTTAAATAATCCAACGTTAGTTCATTTTTCTAACTTATCACATGAATTACTCCATTAATTACTTCCTCAAGAAACCCAAGGGAATCTTTGCATAAAAGGAAAGCTTTACAGTACGTTTCTCAAAAAAATGTTTCAGATCAATTTTACTTCCTCCAAAAAAGATGAAATGGAGCAGGATCTAACCATGGGTAATCCTATACGGGACAGCGGCAATTTCCCCCCCAATACCTTAGGAAAAAGAGGAAAAAGGCAGCAAAATTCGCTGGTGATACATTCCGGCGACAACGTTGGGAGTGGTAAGGGCATTAAGGAGAGAAGAGTGGGTGTCATGTCTACCAAACCATATTTTTTTTTCCGTTCTTCCCTTCCAAAAAAAAAAAAAAAAAAAAAAAGATAGCCATTCGGGAGCGCTACACCAAAAGTGGTGGCTTCGTTCAAAAAGAAAAAGGGGAGGACCCGATCGGCCCCCCCATTACCCCACCTTCTTCATCTTCTTCCCCTCCCAACCTCCATATCCACCAAAACCCAAAACCTAAAACCTCCATCACTATCTCAAAACTCCACCATTTTCCACCAAAATTCATAAAAACACTCCTCTCACCTTTCTCTACCATAATATCCTACCAAAAATTCCTATAACCTACCAAAATTTCCAGATCAGAAAATCCAAAAAAAAA
>JAXBDA010007904.1:0-16286 GCA_036023075.1 Gaultheria prostrata
GAATGTAGGAATTGGCCTTAGTAAGTAACATTTGGATAGTTGGAGGGGCAACCGTGTGCAATTAATAGTTGAAGGGGAAAGTAAAAAAAAATTGGATAGTTTAAGGGGCAAGTACATATTTTACCCTTTTAGTTTAGTTTAGTTTTCAAAATAAGGGTAATGATTGGAGAAAGATAGAGAGAGAAATAGGGGTAATGATTACAAAACAAAACTAAAACTAAGCTAAAACTATGAAACGAACAAAGAGTTTTTCCAAAATAGATTAACTACTAGGGGTACAGGGTTTGGAAAACATAAATCTTCAAAGCTTCTCCATCGCTTCATCTTGTCCATCAGTTTTGTTTTCAATACTTGGCGTGAAATGCCAGGATCAACAATAGCACCATGAGTGATAAAGCACCCAATAGCTAACTTGAAAAGACCTGAAAATTTTGATTATTTTTCCGGAAATAAAGTTGGGGTAAAATGTGGAATGACGTATAATGATAAAATTAGTTAAGTGATGAGAGGATATATGCGATGTGTAGTGTTGGGGTGGAATTGGTTTACACAAGCCACATTTGGGCTTTTGGTGCAATTTAACTTAAGTGTGTGGTGAGATGTGTGTATATATGTGTGTGGTGGAGAAAGAGAGACACAAAAGCACTCCCCCCTTCCCCAAAATCCAGCCGGCTCCTCCCTCTCTCCTCCATAGCTTCTCTCAAGCTTTACCTCCACCAAACCAAGTCAAATCTCAAGCTCCAAATCTAAGCCCTTCACAAAAGCTTCGCCAAATCTCGTGCTCTACGCGTGGATGTGCTTATTTCACTCCGGGGTTAGGAGAATTTTTCTTGGATCTTGAGCAAGGGTTAGGGTTTTGCATTTGGAGTGCGATTTCAAGCTCAATCACAAGAGTTAGGGGTTTCTTGCTTGCTTGTTAAGTGTTTATGTGTTCTTGTTAATCTTGTTGAAAAAAAAATCCATTGATCTATGAAATAAATAGATGAATGTATGACTTATTTGATGTCTCTACCTTCTTTCATGCTTATTGGTTGAAATCCCCCACCATGGGTGAAAATCTGCTAGGACTAGATACTGTTCACGTTTATCGGGCAATGCCTGTACAAAATTTGGAAAAGTGTAAACTGCAATGTTGTAGCTCTTCAAATTACCTACGTTTTGATATATAACACGTCTAAAACGGAGTTCGGTGTGAAAAGTTATGGCAAAAATACTTGGACTGCTTAAACCAGTCAAAACTGCCCGGAGCCACTTTGGATCGATCCAAACTTATTTGGATCGATCCAAACTATTTTAGTGGACGAACAGTTGATTTTGGATCGATCCAAACCTATTTGGATCGATCCAAACCTTCCCTTTGTGCAGTTTTGCTCCTTTTGACCCTTTTAGCCTTCGTTTGGGTTACGTACGTGCTACACTTGTTCTTATTGACTCGAAACACTTTGAGATACCTACCGTGAACCTCATGAGAGATGTTTGTTGAATACTAAAGTTCCTTTGGGGTTCAAGTGACGTGTTTGGCACTTATTGACGCGAGTTAGCGGTTATAGAGCGAACTAGGGATTTTGAGCGTTGTTTTGAGTTGAGCTATTGTATGAACACTTAAATGGATCGAATGAGCATGAAATAATAATAATGGAATAAAATATTGACACGGGGCCCAAAAGGGAATGCCCGGAGTGACACGGGGTCCGAAAGGATATGCCCGGAGTGACACGGGGCCCGAAAGGGTATGCCCGGAGTGACACGGGGCCTTTATGGTATGCCCGGATTATATTGAATGGAATAATTGAATAAGATGCATGATGAGGGTGTATAGAGAGCGTGAGTGGTACCCTTGGTATGTATTGGACACAATGGAGTGATAGTTGATCTAACATGACAAATTCTTGAACTATCTCTTATATTCGAATTTTCGAGACTTCTTTGGTTACTCTTGTTGACTTCCACTTGGATTATGTAATTATTTATGTTATGAAATTTGGGGCGTCACACATAACGATACTTTGGGGAATACTTGAACACTTGAGGGACATGTGGCCCCTTGCAAGACTCGGGTGTGGTATATGTATACTTACAGGGCACTGGTGAGCACGAGTGGAGAAATTGTTGGGCACGTGGGTACTCGTGGGATACGTTGGGTTATGGGTGAGTGTTGTACGGCATATGGATTCACAGAGAATACATCGATTAGGATATTTTGTGTGTGTATGTGAGTGCTTAGATATGTGATGAATGTTTTATGATAAATATGGTTATGTACTTGATACTGATTAGTGTGAGTTTCAACAGACATGTTGATGGATTTGAAAGAGAAAGATTAATTGAGTCGAGATGAATGAATGATACCGAAACAACAATATCTGACGATGGAGTTTGAAAGAGGAAGGAAAGAAAGGAAATGATTACTTGATTGAAAGTACGCTAAAGTGTCTTGAGGATGGTTTAGTACGATGTTGGACCCAGCGGATGCTATTTTAACGAGAGACACGAAGATTTGATAAGTATTCTAATTAAATCAGTTATTTCTTTAGCTTCCCCCTGCCAAGAGGGCCCTCTTCTCCATTGTGATTGATAATGTTGGTTAGAGGAGAGTTTGATAGTTTGTTACCTAAAGTTTATATCGTAGAGGTGTATGTGAGGGATGCGTGAAGGTTGACGTTTCAGTGCTATACCCAAATGATACGCTTTGTAGGTTACTTGTTAATTGTCGATATTATGTTGCGCTTCCGTCATTATATCTTGTCATGCATTTATTTGTCTGAAACTCAAAGAGGATACCTACTGGGCGAAGTGAATGCTCACCCCTTTGCTGTTTAAGGTATGGCTGGAAGCAAGACATGGAGTGCTTGATGTGCATGGCATAGTGAGAGCATGACATGAAAGATCATTTGAAACATTGTATTTTTTTTACTTGTTGAAAGAATGTAATATTGTAAAGAAATTTATATGGGACATGGGTGCCGAGAACTAGGTTTGTCATTTATCGTCAATATAAACGTTGTAAGGGAATTTTGGACTAATTTATGAGTTTAGTGAGATATTTCATAGAGGAATAATGTTTTTTTCTTTAATTATGTTGAAAATCTCGGGAGATATTTCATAAAGGAATAATGTTTTTCTTTAATTATGTTGAAAATCGAGGGCGTGACATAACTCTTACCCACTAACTCTTATAGTATAATTAGCCACAATTCATATATAATAAAAAAGTATAAAAATGAAGAGCTAAGTAATTGATTTCATTATCTAGCCTTTAACTTATTTGAAATCTATGTACTCAACCATAACATCCTCCCCAGTTAACCTCAAGACTACGGTCACTTGTGATTCCACTTCTCCCTTGCTTGCCCTGATCGGGAGCCTAGATGACACAGGCCAAAGTTATCATTTAGTCGGATTCATCAACTGCCTTACAAGGGTTACTAGTTATTTTAGCGCAACTTTAAATTTTTAGTAATGTTATAATGTCCGGTTTACGAATTAAAGTTAAAAGATAACGATTTCATAAAACTAATTAGTCGTGATTCTAAAAATGAACTTTTGAACTTACTTAGTCGTTATAATGCCCGAATTGAAAATGATATTTCAAATTTACGTCGTGATAATGCCCAAGTAATTTTTAGAAAAACACGTGAATGATTGCGATTTTACTGAAACGGAATTATCGGCAAATGGAAATTTTCTTAAAAAGACTACGTGGAATATTTTTGGAAAATGAAAAATGTTTTATGTCTAACTTGAGACTGTGGAATGACCCAAGGCTAACACCCTTGAAAGTCTGTCTAGAATGAGGATGGGTGCTATTAACTGGATATTCCGACCCCCACTGCCTGAGACTTTCCCGTTTATTCTATTGTCGAGAGAAGGTCGCTAAAAGAGAAATGATAATTTTTAAGAGACATATTTCACGAGGAAATATTGAGTTTGGTAAAACACGTTTTACGAGGAAACGCTGATTTTTAAAACACGATTTACAATAAAATTGTATTTTTACGAAAAGAATTTTCGAGACACGTTACATATTCATGACACGATTTTCGAGATGAATTGTAACACGAGAAACGAGATGAGAATGAAAATGGATGCAAATGAAAATGGTGAATTCGTAATAATGATAATGAATACGAAAATGCAACTTTAGCACCGCCCTTCATGTAGTTACGGTCCGTGATGTGGTTAGGACTAAAGATATGGTAGTATCGCTGTAGCACCGCCCTTCACGTAGTTGCGGACCATGATGTGGTAAGGGCTAAAGCGTGTACAATAGCATGGTGGATAAAACTTTGTATCACGTAGATGCGGTCCATGATACAAGGTGGTTGGATTGTATTACGTAGGTGCGGTCCATGATACAACACAGTTGAAGCTGTGTTTGTGAGTGTCGGATAGTGTATTAAGCTTTATATCACGTAGATGCGGTCCATGATACAAGGTAGCCGAATTGTATCGCGTAGATGTGGTCCACGATACAATACGGTTGAAGCTATGTTCGCGTGTGACGCAGGGTGAGGGGACTTTGTATCACATAGATGCGGTCCATGATACAAGGCAACCGGATCCTCGAGCGGAAAGGTTGGTGAAATACTGGCCAATAACTTTCGAGTGAACGGACTGTAAGCCCGGTGGTCGGAAGCAGTCTCAGCTTTAATAAATTTGAAGAAGAATGCTTATAATGAGAAATGATACGAGACACATGTTTATTTCCACGTGCTTAAACTCTGATTTGTATTGACACTGGCACAAGCATACTTTACACTGACACTGGCACATATATTCACGAAAACTGTTTTCTGTTAACTCCTGCCATTATTTTCGAACCTACATATATTGTTCTAGAATTGCTAGGTAAAGGATGGGGTAGAGTTATTGCTGGGCGTTTTCTCTCACGGTGTTGCACTTGTGTAACCCTGGCAAGGGGCATAATGCCACGATGTTGCCTGGCGACTCTGACTTATTATGCCAGACTATAGAGATGAGTTCTACAGCTTGGGAGCATATGGAGCTGGGGCAGGACACCGCCGAGACCGACGGCTGTGCAAGGAATTAGAAGAAACCCTAGTTGATCCTATTTTCAATAAATGTATTTGGAAAGAAGAATTATGTAATTTCCGAGGTGGAAACTTGTTGTAAGACTTATTTATTATTTTGTAATAAATATAACATTCCCAAAAATCAGGGGCGTTACAGAGACGGTGATTAGTGCTCTTATGATGAAAGCAAATACTCCATTAACTACTGAGAGGACATGAAGCCCAATTCAGCCCACCTTCTCATAGCCTTTTCATGATGACCAAACTCAAAACAGGAACTCTGTGGTCCATCAGTACTGGTTGTAATGTCAAGGCCCAAGATTATTTATTAAAAAAATAATACTCCCGTTGGAAGTGTTCAATTATGTAAACAAATTTTTTTTAGTGTTATTATTATCCAATAGATTTTCTGCAATGCAAATTAATTCAGAGAGAGTATACTGGCTTCAAATAGGGATAACAGGATAAGTATAATTATGAATACGACTACAGTATGTTGATTCGATAGTGAATATATATCTTGAATAGATACCTAGTTTTGGGTCATTAATTTCTTTTTTGGGTAGTAAATTTTTTTGGAATCTGAAAGAAAATTTCATTATTATAAAGATAAAAGATGAAATCATTTCAATAGTGAAAGCAATCTTCATTGTTTTGCTGCCAACCTTGTCCCCGGGGCTTGGTGGCATATAATTATTGTGACATGAATTCATGACAGGTTATGAAATGTATTATAGAAAACAGAAAAATTCAATGAACAATATTAATCAACAGAAAACACCAACAGGTTTCAAATGACGCTATAGTCAAACTACCATAAACAACGTTATAAATTCACAAGACCATTAATCAAAAAAATGAAATGTTGCAGAATCAACATCAAACTCTCACAGATTTGAAATTTCACAATTCACATAACCAAATGTTACAAATGCTCCAATAAAGCATATTTCCAACAATTTATATTGTTAGAAATGAGGTAACATTTACCCATACTTCAATTCAAAGACCAAAAAGAAAAGAAAAAAAAGTCGAAGCTAGAACTTAAAAAAGCAAGGCAAAGTTACAAACTTACAAAAGTAGAGAATATGCAAAACAACAGAACACGAATCATAAGAGCATCTCTAGCCCTTTCAAATTTTTACTCAAGCAGAAGCTTCATTAATATTGTCCTGTTTAAGCGAAGAATGAGTGAACAGAACCCTCGTGCACCTGAACTCCGTCGTAAGAAGGTGGAAATGTGCTGTGACCAGCCCCAAACGACCCAATGTGGTCCTTCAACGACCTCTTGTGTTTGAAATCCGAACCACAGACACACAACCACCTGCGGCCGCAGTTCTTCTCGTGGGTCCGCCAGTCGCCTTTCACGGCGAGGCACTTGCCGCACTTCCGGCACACAAACCCCTTCGTGCCGTGCTTCCTCTTGTAATGGGTTTGGAGCGTTCGGAAGTCCTTGAGGGGTTTGGACCGGGGGTGGTTTATGTTGTTCTTGCAGCCTTCTTCGCAGCAGTAGCATGGGACCCCAAGCTCGGCTCGAGGTTGTGAACCCTTGAGGGAAGCGGGTCCCTTTCGGTACTGGGAGCCATGGCCCCACATGTGCATCTGTATCATTAGTCAATGAGCAGGAGGAATAAAGAACAGGAGACCAAATTAATTGTAGAAAAATATGTGCAAATATTTATCTGCACAAATTCATAGACATTCTTCGTCTAAAACCGTTAATGTATCCTAAAATAATGAGGAATTCCATTTGCATCAAACGGTTCAGAGCACATTAGTGCTCAGATCTTCTTACATTAAAATGAAATACTGGGTCTGAAGAGGCTTTGAGCTTCTAGTGGGTTGTTGTTCCCCTAGTGGTGATGCCGTTTTTTTTCTTCCCTTTTAATCTTTGTTTTCTTCAGAGATTTATAAAGTTTCTGCTTTTTAAAATAAAAAAAAATGAAATACTGGGCATGATTCATGCGAGTAATGAATAAATATTAGTTGTATTAAACTTTTTACTTACCGTGGGATATGTATTCGCGGGTCCTGTTTTAAATAATTAAGAAAACTTAATAATGTAGCTTAAAATTTCATTAAATTTCAGCCTCTCGTTACTGTTGATATATTTTTCGTTGAATTTTTGTGTCATTTGCTTTTCCGAATGATATCTAAAAGAAAATTAATTCAGAAAAAAAAACTCTTCCAGAATGATTTTATAAGCATATTTGATATTATGAGGCACAATTCCAGTGCTTTTGTCTGGGAAATTTGTCGAGAAATCATGTATTTGTAATACATATCCATCTTAAAAGATGTTATGTATGTTTTTGCAGAACTAATTTTTAATTTATCCTGAAATAATACCATACAAGTTCCAGGGTTATTTGTTTAATTTGCGACTTACGAACCACAACACTTATTTTTTCGTTCAAAATAATAAAAATAAAAGAAGGCATAGGTAGAACACAGGCTAGTAAGTTAGAGCAATTACCCTGCGATTAAAATTTAAATTATCAGATAAGGCTATCTAGCAAAACAAATATTATTACAAAAGGTCAATCAATTTAAGAACTTATTCATGAATGCCATATTCTAACGAAACAACACGTACGATCAGCATGATCCAAATTTGGATAAAGAAATTTATATAATTTCTCTTCACCGTATTTCAAACTAAATTGTAGAAAATGAGTTGCAAGATATTTATCGAGAAATTCATTATTGCAGGGGGAAAATTAAAATTCCCCATCTATCCATACGTTCATAAAAAAATAAAACCCTTATAGAAATATGAGTAGTAAAAATAAAATATGGTCAGATAAATAGGCCATCTATGAACGTATTGCCATGATTGATTCAAATAATGGACAAAGAAAATCGCATATTTGTCCAAATAATAAGTTACACAATCAGAAAAAGGAAAGAGAAAATCGCTACTTGGAAAATAAATTGAAAGGTGCAAGATATTTATCGAACGAATTCTTTATTGCAGGGACCGAAAATTCCCCCTCGGTCCATACATTCATGACAAATTGTTAAACCCTCTATAAATTGAAACAAAAATACTCCGAATAAAATTGAAAGATATTCATTTTTTTTGGGCTGGAGTGACAAAAAAAAAAAAAAAAAAAGGAATTGTGCATTAGCTACGGCTTTGGACCGTAAAAAATCAAAATTAAGTTCAGTATCATTTGTTTAAGTTACGACCTACGAGCGATAACGAAATACATCTCAGATTGCGATGATGGAGGAAAAAATTACTACTCCCATTCAGTTCTTGCAGAGGATTTTTTGGGGGTGTAAATGGACTGTGGTGTTTATTTAAGAGTCATTGACTCATTTTCTTTTTTGTGCAAAATAATAAAAATAAAAGAAGGCATAAAATTATCAGATAAGGCTAAATAATATTACGAAACGTCAATCAATTTAAGAGGGAATTTCCCCCAAAAAATTAAGAGAGAATTATCCATTTCAAAATGTGTGCGTGTATTTGACATAAAATGATCCCCCCAAGGCATACCACAAATAAATTTTTTTTTTTAAAACGGCAAAAAAGTAATACCACAAATATTATTCAATATCAATTTTTTAGAACTGCAAATTCACCTGAAGATTGTTGTAGCGGTTGAAGGTTTTATTGCAGACTTGGCACGAAAAGTTGGTAAACCCAACGATTATTTGTTCAGGAGTTGGAATCCAATACTGAGTACCCGCCACGGGTACACCTTCCTTCTTCTTCTCCCTTGGACTCACCACATCATTGCTGGAATTTGGAAGTCCAATTTGCAATGCCACACCCATGTCCTCATTGTCTTCCTCATGTGATAATTCTTTACCCTTTCCCTCTAACGACGTTTCAGGAGACCGAAGCAAGCAGCTAAGCAATGGCAGTGGTTCGAGTGAATTACGGGTCTCGTTAGGGAAAGTATGTAACATCTCGGTATCATCTGTAGAGGTGAAGGGAATCTCAAGAAACTCCATATTTTACGAATCATATGATATATAATTTCTGAATGCGTATTGTATACATAATATATAGGAATTAAGGTTGTATTGAAATGATCTGAGAATATGGGTTGGTTGGATGAGTACGAAAACATTAACGTTTGTTAAGGGTGGGGTGTATTTATTATGTGCTGTTTGTTCTGTTTTTCTGATTTTGGTATCAAAGCAAATAACCTTAATTACAGTGGACCCAATATTCCAAATTCCATATATAGGAATCCCACTGCAGAGGGATACAAATGGCAAATGCATTATATGGTGTGGGTTCGTCTCCAAACCACCTTGGATGTAAAAATGGCTGCAGAGAGAGGAAGAGTTTGACGTTATTAATTTCTTAGGACCCACCTGTGGGACCCCTTATTTCAGTCATAGTTCACTTTAGCATATGAACCGAAAAAACCGAGGGTAAATTTATCCATTCACCATTTTGGGTGGTTACCTTCGTCCACTTTTGATTAGACTCCTTCTGTGTCTTATTACGATGATTAAAACTTATCATTATTGAAAAAATTAATCTCTTCGTCCCTTTTATAGTGTGTACATTTTCATTTTAGGCCGTTCCTTAATAAGTGGGTGTTTTGAAAAGTGAGTGGGTACATTTCCTATTTTGCCCTTAGAAGTATATTCTTTTTTAAAAAGTTAGTGGGTATTATTATATTGATAAAGGTAAGTAATGGAAAGTAGATGTAAAAGTTATAAAAGTTGTAAAAGTGAAAAATAGTTGGAATTCATAGATAACACACTTAAAAAAAGACGGAGGGAGTAATTGGTTAGGAGGCCATAAAAATAGCCAACTCAACAGGATATTAGTAAGCGAAAATTCATTTTCTTCTCAAACTTATTTTACAACTGAGAATTGAATTTGTTGTGATTAAGTTTAATTTTAGCAATGACTGAATGAGGCAGAATATTCACATAATCTCCTAACTATCGGTACGTACAAAATGAGCGATTATGATCATATATGATCGGAGCGAGATGAATCAAGTTACCCACTCCAAAAAAATATCCAAAAAAAAAAGTGGACTAAGAGCATGATCCATCAATCTAGGAACAAAAAAAAATAGTGATTTTGTCCCAAAAATTGTCATATAATAATATAGCTAACCAAAAAATATCACCTCTACCCAGACTAGCCATTAGGCTCAAAAAAAAAAAAAAAACCGATGTCACCTTCATCCTCACACGGGCGCGTGTACGACACGCGCTGCGACTACATCTCACTCTCTTGCACGCGCCGCCTTTGAGTGGCGTGTGCGGTCGCCACGAGACTCCGTCGGTAACGGGTCTTGAACCAATGTCTTCGTCTCGACGAAATCTATAATTTCCCGGTCTCAAAACGATTTTAGGACTCGTTTCCGGGGACTGGTTTTTTCCCGACTCGTTTTCCGCCGGAAGAGCGATCGAGCTACGACCCACTACTCGCCGTTCTTTGTCGTCGATTTGCGGAGAGAGAGAGAGAGAGAGAGAGAGAGAGAGAGAGAGGCGAGCTCGCCAAGCCTCGCCCCCTGTGGCGAGGTACTGTAGACATGGCCACGATGGCGAGGCCGTTGGCTAGGCTACTAGCTACGGTTTTTGGTGATTTTCCGGACAAACTTGCCAGCACTGGCGAGGGACAGGCTCAAGTCGAATTTGCTGGAGATGCTCTAACAATCTACACTGTTAATTCATGTGTAAAAATTTCACTAAAAGACAAAAAGAGAGTGTGGATAACAATTTGGGGTTGTGAATATCACTTACCAAACTAAAATAGCAAACTTTATTTGAATTTACTGATATATACTACTCCCTCCGTCCCAAAAAGTTTGGCCTACTTTCCTTTTTTGGCCGTCCCAAAATATAGGGCCAATTTAAAATTTTCAACAAAAGAAAGTCGGTGAATTCCATTTCTACCCTTAAGATGCTTTTAACAATCAAAATAATGAGACCAAAAGAAGAAAAATTGAAAATTTCAAAATTTAAAACGCATTTTAAAATTTTGAAAAAGCTCTCTGATTACACTAGCGGCAAGATTTTTCGCTTTTCGGAAAAAAATTTAAATTCAAAACTTGATTAACTCATATTTTATTAGAGTCAACTAATGAAGGGCAAACTTGAAAAGTTACAAGTTTTGGATAATATCGTGTATTGTACATAAAATCTTGAAATTTATAAGTAAGCCAAATTTTTTGGGACGGAGGGAGTACTATTAATTTCTGTAATATGAGTACTATGAATAAAATATGGTGAGATAAATAGGCCATCTATGAACGTATTGCCATGATTCATTCAAATACTGGACAAAGAAAATCGCACATTTGTCCAAATAAGAAGTGACACAATCAGAAAAAGGAAATAGAAAATCACTACTCGGAAAATAAATTGAAATGTGCAAGATATTTATCAACGAATTCTTTATTGCTGGGGCAGAAAATTCCCCCTCGGTCCATACATTCATGACAAATTGCTAAAACCTTCTATAATTGAAACATGAGTACTCCGAATAAAATTGAAAGATATTCATTTTTTTGGGCTGGAGTGACAAAATAAATAAATTGTGCATTAGCTGCGGCTTTGGACCGTAAAAAATTAAAATTTATGAATGGCTGGGTTAAGTTGGGAAAAGGCAGAGAGGCTAATTACCAATTGGTCAAGATTGTACAATTTAAAACTTCACCATGCCATGTATTTTTGAGGAGGAGAAGATTTCCGGCTAGGTCTTGGGACTTTCAGAATTACCGACGGCCGCAACTTCTGTTTCTGCTGTGGTATGTTGTGGTGTCTGTGAATCTGATACCAAATTAAACATTCCAGTATTTAGGTTAATGTTAGAGAACACTGAACATACCAAAAAGAATAAAAAGAATTTCATAACTGAAATTGATTTTGTATTTGTATGTCTGGTCTGGTGTGGGACTAGTTATCGGCCATATTTTGACGATTCAATTGGTTCGTTTTGTGGCAAATTCTGAGTACATCATGCCGAAAAATTCGACTGATCGCCATAGGTTTCACGTCGTTCGTAATTAAAATAAAATGGACGACAACAACATTTCATTCCTTTCTAAGAAATTTGAGGAAACCATCTTAGTATGATAACTGCCGTAACCATATCTGTGTATGAATAATCTGGTCAGGACCCTAAAATATGAACAGATTAAAATTTTAAAATCGTGCTCGAAGTGATCCCACGACCATGAAATATGGTGATCATAATTTGTCAGATAAATAGGCTCTATGAACTTATTTTTGCCAAGATTCATTCAAGTGATGAAGCAATATGGTGATCAAAAGGGTGGGTTGGATTGGATTGGATTGAACCAACGTAGCCATCCATCGATTCTCCCAATTAACTACAGAATCCACCCGACTTGGAATGTTCAGGTTTAAGCCGTAGTTGACCCTCCCGGAAACTCCCCAGGAAGAAATATTGATCTATTACCAAATTGATGGATCCGTCACCAGGCCCCTACCTAAGTGTAGGTTAAATTGAAACTCCCTCTCCTTACAATCTAGTCCCAAGTATCGAACTCAATAAAGTGGCATATTTAGGGGGTGTTCCGCTAAGATTGGTTTTTTGGTTTTTTGACTTTTTTATGTGAGAGCTCGAAAAACGCGTAGCTTTTTATAGTTTTTTATGTGATGTATTGTGAGGGGATAACCTGTCTCGAAAAGCGTAATAAGCTGGCTTTTGATTTTTTGAGTTAGTGGAACAGGGCCTTAATTGTCCACATGAAAAATCCCACTATCAGAATTAATGGAAAGGGGCTATTGCCATAAGTCATTTCCATTTTTGTATGTTCACATCCACAAGTAAACCAAACATTTTTTTTTTAAGGAATGAAATTTAATTATATTTTTTAAACAAATATATGCATCAAAGATTAGGAGAGTGGGGCCCTCTAGCTCCCAATGCAACCACTCGACTGCATATTTTCAGAAGCATCCATCACCCTCGAAATTGAATTCACATGGAATCCACTGTTTGCTCCAACACTTTGCCCATCTGGCATTTATTACTTTCTTTTCCCACATTGACCCATTATTGGTATTGGGAGCTTCACAACATACGCTGGACAGCTCAAGTCACGTGCTAGTGATTGCCCACGCGGCCCCCCACATGGTGCATGTCATACTAAATCGATCGTGACCACTGACCACCACATATTAATCCACACTTTGATTAGACCTTCAGTGGATAATAACTCAGCATGTGCGGATCTTTTTACGTGAAAATCGATTAATTTTTAGAAGACTAATCTCATTATTCACTGATGGGAGGCCTAGTAAAATCGAGACATAGTCTCATATGTATATGCGAGTACCCGAAAGATTTTTGAATATCAAACTTATATACCAGTAAGGTCTTAAATCTGAAGTCCTTAAAATCCGGCCAAGTCCTTGTAGTTTTATTAGATTTGAGGATGAAGGTGTGCTGTGCATAGGTGTTCTGCACCCGATTCGGGTCTCATTATTTAATCCTAACTGTTTATTTAATTTTGTTTGTCTCGTCGAATACTTGGACCCGAAGTAGGCCTCATAGCTGGTTCACAAAACATGTACTGTGCATAGGTGCACAATACACACCCTGAACCCTTGCATCAGTTGAGACTGGCTTCTAAAAACTATTGTTATGAATTTCAAATGGTCTTGTAAGATTTCAAGAAATAAATTTGGTTGGGCATTAAAAGAAAAGGGAAACGACAGCAGTTGCTGTTCGACGATGATTTCTATGATTTCTATGTAGTGTACAAGAATCAAAAGATTGGTGAGGGAAAGTTAATTACCGGTGGGAGAGGGAAGGGAAATCCTTGTCTGTGGTGATTGTAAGGGTAAATGTAGACGAGGAGGGGATGGAAAGGGGGAAAAGGACCCATCCATCTGCGTAGGATAGTACAGATAAGACGGACCTTGCATACGGTGCGCCTGGGGTGCAGGAAATGTTCCCCTTGTAGCTTGAGCGGAATATCCTCCGTAAAAATATGGTGACCCTATTGGTGATGTTGACCCGTACGTTTGCGGGTAGTATTGCTGCTGTTGCTGAAGCTGTGGGTTATAGAAAGCCTGCCCAATTTATCAAATATTAACTCCATTTTTTTGTCTCTAAAAAAACTTCGAGAAATTGCGATACACATTTCTAACTATTGTGCAAGTGCCCGGGGTACTAGCTTATGTGCTCCTCGACTATTTTTGAGGATCAGTTGCACCGTCCACTACTCCCAATTCTAACTATCTATTTATTACATTTGAACATCAATTTATAACATCAATTTTGATTTAGCATTTGTATACTCCGTATCTATGTCTGTAAAGATTTTCCTGCTTTTTTCTAAGAATAATATAAAATAATTGGTGAATTTTTTTTGAAAAAACGTCATACGTTGACCTCTCTGAAATGGGATAATTACACTTGTTCGTTCGATGAACGGGACAAATGCTTATGTGCTGTGTATGTTTAGGGGGCAAGAGATGCTTACTTGGGAGTATCCGTAATCAGGTGGGTAGGTTGCATACCTGCAAAATGTAATTGATCCATTAATATATTTTTGCTTACCATAAGGTCCAAAAACAGGTACCTAAAAACGGCTCGTTATGAAGAAATTACTCCGGCCAGAGGTAAATTGACCTAGCTAGTTTGATACAACTGGGTCCTACATACACCAACCACACATCATGGTTTCCGAATTAAATTATACTGGCAGGGAAAAAAATATACAAATAATTTTACGTAGATCCCTGCGTTACTTGGACCGGTCAACTACGTCCCAAAAATATATTTCCAAGCTCCTGTACAACCCAGTTGTGAAAAGAATATTGTGAATAAAGATAACACAATATTCTACCTGAAAATGTATCACGCGTTCCCGGAATCTCACATCGCGTTACCCGAAAATAACTTAAACCGGTTTTTTGCTTTATTCATGTTGTCTTTATTCAAAACAAATTTGCAAATGTTAGTTTTGCATAAAATTTTTGTGGTTTTTTGGTTCCTCTCGACGAGACGAATCTATAGAGTATAAAATTAGAGTTAAAACTATTTTTTTTTTAATAAAGCCCAAAAATACGTTGTTTATTGGATTAATTTTGGTTTTATTCAAAAAATAATTAATTTTCACTACAATTGCGTACTTGTTAGATTCGTCTCGTCGAGATGAACCAATAAACCACAAAAAATTGACGCAAAACTAATAGATGCAATTTTTTTTAAATAAAGACAAAACGAATAAACCAAAAAATTAGTTTCTGGTGTTTTTGCCAAAGGAGGCCGGCCACCTGTCACTCGTTATTTCTTAAACACCCAACAATAATGAATATTGCAAATTTGGTCGCTATGCATGTAATTGCCTGGGGTATAATGTGAATAGCGGTGAAGCGTAGATAAAATTACTAATTTTAAGTGGTATCATCGGTCCATATAAAGAACTGAATAT
Source organism: Gaultheria prostrata (assembly GCA_036023075.1). Taxonomy (NCBI): domain Eukaryota; kingdom Viridiplantae; phylum Streptophyta; class Magnoliopsida; order Ericales; family Ericaceae; genus Gaultheria; species Gaultheria prostrata. The sequence goes on from JAXBDA010007904.1 coordinate 15,434, forward strand.
TGGGACATTTTTTTTATTTAACAGCGAATATTGGGACATTGGTCTGACTCCTAGCTCGTAAGATTCAGCGGCAAAATGTGAGTAGAACCATCATGTACATGTAGCCTTATCGTGGTACACATATCGCACAAAATTACAATACATACATAGATACTATTGGATTTGGATGATTCTATTGAAGAAATCATCAGAATATCAACAAATTTCATTCTTTAACTAATTGAAAAAGAAATTATAAATTGACAAAACTCGGTTGTTGAATTTCTCATACCCAAGGAAAAACATTCTGATCTTGTATCAAAATTCTCAATTCTCCTTTTGGAGCTTTAACTCTTGCACAAAATTCTTCCTACGACAATGCAAAAGTTGAAGAAATTTTTTTACAAATGAATCGATATTCAAAATCATTCGGATTTAGATCTGATCAAGTCTTTTTTGAATCTCCATATGCGCAATTCCCGAGAGGCCAAACATGATTCTCCTATTCTTTTGTACATATATGTACACTTGCTGGGTAAAATAGCCTCTTAAGAGCAAGCCCAATAAACTCCCTAAATTGGCTCTCATCCCTATTTTAGGGAACCAAACTCCAAAGTTTGGCTCCAAGAGACTCCCTAAATCCCTCCCTAAAATACAAACATGAATAGTACCTCCCTAAAATCCCTCCCATTTAGGGAGGCATTATTCACTCCCTACCCATTTTTTTATTCTTTCTCTCTCCTCCCCTCTTTAAACTGACTGTTTTTTTTTTTCTTTTTTTATTCTCTCTCTCTTGTCTCTCTCTTACTTTTCCCCCATATATTATATTTTATTAAAAATAGGGAGGGTAATAGGGAGTGTTGTTGGAGTGTTG
>JAXBDA010007905.1:0-16285 GCA_036023075.1 Gaultheria prostrata
CCTGCAAAATTTCAGTTCAATCGGATATCGGTAAGTGCTTGATTCAAACGGTTTAAAAAATATTGTTTCTTGTCACAGTTTTTACAAAACTGGTTGGATCAAGCACTTTTCGATATCCGATTGAGCTGAAATTTTGCAGGACCTCCTATTTTACTCATTTAAACAAGATCAATGGTTCAGAACTTCACAGTGAGGCCCGGAAGAGTGAGTTCCACAAATTTGTGTGTCATTTTTTGTGTTATTTTAAGTGTGAGAGGAACCGGCCCTTTTAATTTTTTTTCATCTATGTGGAGAAGTAACTTTGTTCCAATTCCTAGCTTATTCTCAAAAACTAGCTTCTACTAACTTATTGCGTTTTACGAGACAAATCATTCTCTCATAATACATCGTTCCAAAAGTCAACTTAAATCAATTCCTGACTTTATTGCTCCTAGATATAATCCCTATTAGGCACAAATAATAAAAGGTCCAATCCAAAATGCAATAGCCCTCATACTCCTGTGATTGCAGTTCCTACATTTTTGCATGCTTTTCAATTTCTTACACTTCTGGATAATTGCAGAAAATACAGGGGAAATGGTCTTTTAATGAACAAAGAAAGTCAAGAGAGATGAAAACAATATTTCACATCAATCTCTTTTTATACGTGCACGTTTGTATAGACATCAGCCTTGGTGCGGTGCGATGCACGGATAAACAATTTTTTATTTAAGTCTTTAAAATGGTCTATATTTAATATTGGAAATGGTCAATTTTTTAAATTAAATAATTAATGATCAGAATTGACTCAAAGCTAGGGGTATGTTTGAACGTGTATTATAAAGTTCCGTTATGGACAGTTTCTTTTTGGAATTGGAAATAAACTACAGAAATGATAAAAGACGAGAAATCGCCTTGTATTTTACACACGCTTAGTATACATGGATCTAGATAGATAAATTAATCACCAAACTGACGGAATGAAAATACGAAGATTGCCGAGTTTAATTAGGTTTGTGGTAGACATCATATGCATGTTGAAAAGGGAATTTAAAAGAATGTAGCCATTGAACTATTCCCATATTTTGATCTCATTTGTTAATCATCAAATTGATCAATTCATAAAAGTAGCAAGATTTAACAAATTAGTTTGGGGGTCTTTATGACATAAGCATGTTTGAAATTAGACTTAAGAAGCCGATCAAAAAAAAAAAAAAGACATAAGAAGAATTAATGAATTAGTTGAACAATGATTTATTATCAACAAATTTGTCCTTTGAAAAAATGTCGATTACTCACCCAAGTTGTTTTTTAGTCCAATGACATTGTTCAAAAAAAAAAATTCATGAAAATGATGAACTCAAGTGAGAAAATTAGGAGTGATTTTCGATCTCTTACTCCATATGTGAAATTGATTAGGTTCTTGCTATAGGGGCATTGTGATTGGTTCTCTTTTTGTGAATTCATTTGAATAATTCGAATTGATAACGTTTTAGTATCGATAATATCCATTATACCTATCAAAAATAGTGATGATCAGATATCGATCAATATAACTTCAAAATATATTTATGTGGGAAAGAAAACAGTTTGAAAACGCATTTAGCTTTAGTATCATGTGTTGATTGATATCTAGTGTATATGATTTTTGATATGTTTAATATTCTGATAAGTTTTAAAGCATGGAAATTTACGATCATCAAGCCTAACTCACAAAAGCAAATAAAATTTTGGACGAGGACCATCCAGACCTTAACAAGGAAAAAGTATTTCACGAAATGGTGACGCCATGTGAAGAGATAGCATCACATCACCGATTCATTCATGTTCAATCGCATGTGTTCAAGGCGGACCCAACAACCAAGGTGGCACTGCTTAGTGGTCAATAAGTTCAGCCTCAGAACCGACTGCCTTGAACAACTCAGCCAAATATTAGTATTTATTAGAAGCTTTGATACCATGTTAGAAAAATGAATTCACAAGAACCTCAGTGTCGGAGGTATTGTGGAGCCAGAGGGAGCCTTGGCCCCAACCAATTTCTTATTTTTAAGTATAATTTGCATATTTTTGGTAGATATTTGTGAAAAAAAATTAGAAAATTTCAACCATAATTAAGTAGTAAGAACAATTTTCATTTTGAGCATATTAAATTACGGTGAATGATATTGTGTCTCCTGGAATAATATGATAGCAAAAATACTTGATAAAAAAAAAAATACAGTGGAATAAAACTCTTACAGTCACTTTAAAATTTTCCTTTTGAAAACAAAACAAAAAAACATCATGTTCTGTGATTTCAATAGTCAGGACTTTTTTTAGCATACTCAATTAAATTCCTAAAATCAAATTTTAATATATACTTAATCAATATTCAAAAAGTGAGGACTTTTTTTTAGCACACAAAATTAAATTCCTAAAATCTATTTTTAATACAATATTCAAAAGTTAATTTTGTTGATTTTTTTCTTCTCTTAATTCTACCCCTCCTGAGCAGATATTCTGGCTCCACCTTTGCCTGGTGATCCAGTCCCCATTACCTGAGCAATTTTTTAGTACCCACTGGGGATATCCAGTCGGCACATCTCGGCCGTCCGTTTTGGTTTTGTACGATCCAGCTATGGAGAGAGAAAAAGGAGAGAGAGTGAGGAAAATGTGTTTTAATCTCGATCGTTCAATAAATTTTTGGACAGCTCAAATGCAACGTTTGAATACCACCTAGGCTCGGCCACGTGGTATCCGATAGGTACCCAATGGTACCAAACAGCTTGAAGTGAAAGCACTTCTCCAAGACACATTTTGGTTTTGAAATTGAAAGCCATGCACATGCCCACATGTATAAGTGAGCCCACCAGCACTAATATTGTTTGTTTTCATGTCTCTCACTTTAAATTATCGGCAAGGATACTGAAACAAGACAGTGTATCAAACAGTACGGCCCAGTCGGTCAAACAATGTGCCAAATTTGGTTTTCATTGTTGCCCCAAAAAATGCGTCACCGTCCATGTGCATGTGTTCGGTTGCCTCACGATTTATACATACGTCAATTATTCAGTTGCCTCACGATACATCCATTATGGAGTATGTGTAGGTACAATACAACCCACAATCTTTAAATAAATAAATAAAAAGTACAACCCAAAAGCTTAAAATATTAGGGGAGATATCTTAACGCATCATATTCATCATGTGGAATTGTCCACCTTGTTTGGAATGATTTTTGAGAACCGTTTCTCAAAACTCTTGAAAACCCTTGTTGAAAATCCAAATTGGATTTTGAGAACCGGTTCTCAAAACCCTTCAAAAAATAAAAGGGCAGAAAACCCATTGGGGAAACCGAGCAAGAGAGGGTTTTCAAAACCCGATTCCGAAAATCCAAATGAACAAGCCCGTCATTTTCTGTGCATCTGCGTTTGAGGTCTGTACGTAGTATGTTACAGGTTTAAAATAGTATCTACATCTTTTTTGGGACATGTATTGGGTGTGAACTATTTATTCTTAAAGTAGGATGGAATAGTCTATCTATTTTTTTTAAGGGTAATAAAGATTTTTATTAATTAAATATCAAATATACAAGATTAAACGGGGTAAAAGAAAAACATCAAAGCGAGGAGTGACATCCCAACGAGGCTGGCACCCCACCCGACGGCAAACCATATGCCTCTCGAGACCCAAAAGATTGGAAGGTTGACAAGAAGACAACCAGCCAAACAAACGAAAACAACCTACACCCACACCTAAACCCCAACACTAAAAATCCAAACAGGAACAAAAAAAGCAAAAAACCCAAGAACACCAAAACTCCCTAGACAAGCAGAACCGATACATGTGGCCTTGTAGATTGCCCAAATCATTTAAGCTTCGTTTAATAGAGTTTGTTTCTGATCACGATACCATTCGTTGAGACAGAAGCAGATAGAGTAGCAACAGCCACAACTGACCTAAAAACCACAATTTTTGTTTGATTCTCCCACCCTTATAATTTCCCTGATGAACCTTAGAGAAACCCAGAATATCTATGATAGCTCACACTCCAATAACACTCATAAAATGACGCACGAAGATAGACAAAAAAAAAAGTCGCTACATGTAATCTAAAAGTCGGGGGCACTTATATATGTAGTTATGTGTACTGATTGAGACATATAATGTATTACCTCGATTTTTGGACACGTTAATTAATTAAATTTTTAGAAAATGATTTAAGTAAAACTGACTTCACTAATAAAACTTATTAATACGACAAAAGATAGATCCAATGATCAAATTTCAAAAATATCATAGTTCAAGTCTGATAATACAAACGATAGTGGTTCTTGCTAGGCCGCCCATAACCTTCCACTCTCATGTCTCATCATTACTATTAATTTCAGTTGCCCTATTAACGTCTATTTGATTTTCTAACAACCCAAGCCTATGTCCTTAATTTCTAAATATCATGGATCCATCACAACAACACCACATGATATTGAACAACCATTTCATAATTTAACAGACTAAGAGCATCACCATCAGGCTTAACAAATTAATTTTTAAGCAAATGTAGAGAGCCAAACCCCCTAAAATCAACCTCACCAAACCAGTCATCAAATTTGTTAAACCTCTAACTTTGCTACAGTACCGCACCAATTTAAACATATCTGGTTTAAATATTTTTTCCTTAATTTAAGAGAAGAAAAAAAGACTGTTCACTCACCAAGACACTATTCACACACAGTTCAATTTTTTTTTATTACTTTTGGGGAGTAAGAGTAGAAATAAATAATATTTTAATATGATGAAGTTAGAATATAGAGTCTGATTTTATGAATTTTTTGAAAAATGACTTGCTCATTTATAAAATGTGTTTTTGAGGTTAAATTTGGTATTTTTTTTGTGAGGCTGATAAGGATGCTCTAACACAAGTAAAACAAGTACTCCCTCTGTCCCTATTTAAGTGATCCGCTTGGGAAACGTGTATTTTTGTAGACGTTAAAAAAGACACTTCCATAGAACGTTATTTATTTATTTTTTGCACCGAATTAAAGTACTCAATGAGCACTTTAATTTGGTATAAAAAAATTTAAAAATTATATAGGGAAACATGTTTTTTAGGGGTTTGAAATTGCACATATTCCCGTATGAATCACTTAAAAAGGGACAGATGGAGTATTTTATTAAACTTATCAGGTACGTGTGTAATATACGGTTTACTAACATAATTAAGAAACATTTTGAGGTCAAAGTGTAAATTATAAAACTTTATTAAGAGTTTAAAAAGTAGATTGTACCTCTTAGTGGTCTGTGAGATTTATAAATCCGACGCTCGACATACAACTAATAAAACTTGCGACATTTCCTATTTTTATGACAGACGGACAATGACAATATAACATGTCATGTTCTATTATATAATATTTGAAAATAAAAAAAATAATATATACTTCACAGTTTTTTTTTTTTTTGATCGAAATTATACTTCACAGTTTATCAATTCATAAAAGACATAGTATAATTTTCTAATTTAAATTTAAAAATCATATCCTATGTTGTCTGATTTTTGCGCAAGGGACGACTATATCTGTGGAGAAGAGATGGCGCTATATAATTTGATGAATTATATATATTTTTAGTTTAATAATATAATTTTTACAAATTATACCTGCCGGACAGCCCTACTAACCTCCCTCTTGGCTTCATCCATGCCCCTAGGTCCCTACCTCCAAACCTCCATGAAACCATGCATGTGGATATTAGGTGCATTTGCCGGAAATCATTTTAACTTTCCAATCAGAATGTGCTTTTTAATTTGGAGAAACGAAGGAAAATTTCAAATAAAAAGCAAGTGGCATATTATTTTTGCTTTTCCTCTTTTCTTTCTTTTTCTTTCTCCCTCTTTTCTTATAATCTCTCATAAAATTAGGTTAGTATTTTCTTCTATGTTTTCTTAGATAAAAAAACAGATTCCCTGCATGAAATTGGAATCTATTTTTTTCAGCCAAAAATAAAAGTTGTAATCTATAGCAATCGCCAATTTTTAGTTATAATTTTCATTTCATGTCCAGCATTTTCCTTCATTTCTCCTCCAGTTTTATAAGTTCCAAACAACGCATAAAGTTTTCGTCACCAGCAAACATCACCAAAAGAAAAATGGCACTATCATTAAATAAGGCAAATGTCTGTACCGACTGTGTAATGCTATTTAGAAAACAATTAGTGCATAGCAAACCAAGGGGTTTGGACCGTTTGGTCAAGTGAGCATGAGAAAACAATAAATATTATCTTTCATGATGCGTGTTCGAACTTTACAAAAGGCAAAGTATTCTAAATCTTGGGGCCACCGAAAGATTTATCCGGTCGTTAATCTCAAGTTCAAGAATTAATCGAGATACGCGTAAACGGTTATCTTAGAGCATCCTCAACAAAAATTGGACCAAATTTAACCTCAAAAACACATTTTACAAATTAGCAAGTCACTTTTTCAAAAACTCAAAAAATCAGACTCTCTATTCTAACTTCACTATATTAAACTATTCTTTCTTTTTACTCCTACTTCCCCAAAAAAAACACTACTTTAACTAAAGAGAGAGAGAGAAAAAAAAAAAATTATTATTAAAATAATCCTTAACCAGTGAACAGTGACTCTACCCAAATACCGGATTACTGTACGAAGTTACAATTTGCAAAAAAATTATTGAGGCTGATTTTGGAATCCTTTTTCCTTTTTGGCTCAACAAAATACCCATTAGGAGCATTTGACTCCCCTGATGAGGATGCTCTGAAACAACTAGTGCATGGCAAGAAGCTACCGACATGATGTGATATACCAAAATTGGTTGTTTTCTAGTAGTGGATGGGTTAGGCAGTCAAGTGCTAAAGCAAATACAGAACCGAACGTACAAATTAACTTGTGCAATCACGTTCTTGTCTTAATTGACCATGAAACAGTTTTTTAGGCACGGAATCACCACCTTGTTTGGAAGGATTTTTAAGAATCAGTTCTCAAAACCCTTGAAAATTCTCGTTGAAAACCCAAATGGGATTTTGAGAACCAATTTTCAAAACCCTTCAAAAAATAAAAGGGCAGAAAATTCATTTGGGAAACTAAACAAAGGAGGGTTTTCGAAATCCGGTTCCAAAAACCCAAACGAACAAGCCCGTGCACATGTCCTACTCTTTGCTTTAAGGTCAGTTCCCTAGGATTTTCGTAACAAATTTCATGAAAGCCTCCTGAGATGGGATAATTGTGAAATCGGGGTCCATGTAGGGCCCCTATATGTAGTGTGGATGGGAGCGCTACGAGGATCCCGGGCACAGGCCCTAGTTCATACAGTACACCTATGAAATTGGAGTATAAAAAAAAAATGCTCTCAACAACTTTTTCCCCAATAACTCAGCGTTTGCATACCACGCATTTCATTAGGTAAGGTTTGTGTAAAGTTGGCCGGACACTTTGAGGATATTTGGGAGCTAATAAAATTCTAGATTGCACACGCGCGTGCACACACATATATAGAATAAAAATGTAGATGCAGTATATTTCATCTTAATTAGAACTTCTAGAAGTGTTTAGATAATAATGTGCATGATAAAATTTTACAGAATGGTGGTGCATAAATTTGTATTGGAAATTCAAAATGCTAAACCAGAAATGATTCTTAAGTTACCGGGTGTCTGTGAGCTTCTCTTTTTGGTTTATTACATTTTGCATTTTGTATTTTTGACTTTTTGAATTATGGTCAGAGTGTTTTATTGAATCTGTAAAGTGTTTAAGAGATGTATGCAGAATACATTCTGTAGGTCTTTTTGTTAACCAAAACGAGAAAAGTAAAAAATGGGAAGTCAAAAAGCTCCTCTCCCACTACTTCTCACTTCTCTTCTCTAAACTTAAAAACCATAAATTCATTTTTCATAACTCATTTTTGGTACTTCTACCCACACCTAAAATACAAAAATGGGAAAACAAAAATGGAAAAACCCCTTATGCTTCAATTCATTTTTGATAACGCATTTTGGCAAAATAAATTCCACAAGTAGCTCCCAAACATATAAAATGTGAAATGAAAATCATAATATAACATATTAATAATGAAGTGGTCATTCCTTGCTAAAACGTTCAAATGTCTCTTAGTTGGTAGAACAAATTGCATTTGAATTAATTGAGATTGACGATTTGAGACATTAAATGCAACTAAATTATACTTAATTGCCAGATAACTCCACGATTCTTCGCAACAACGACAGTTTTGCATTTACTAATCTCAACTTTTCTTTTTCAAAATAAACAAAATAATATTTAGCGATTTTATTATGCAAATAGACTGAGACATCAAGAAGTGATAGATAGATTCACCGCACACCAAAAAATATAATGAGGAAGGAAAGAACTGTTCGAAAAATATTTGAGGAATAATATTTGGTGTCGGTCTGTGTTTAATGGATGCAAAATAAGTTATCACATTTGATGCCCTTACCGTCCCTAAAAAAATTCATGTACGGACTTCTTTGCGGGGCCCACCTCGTCACCCTACGAATTCCAAAAAGACTCTTGCATTTTTTACAGGGACCTATACAAATATATATATTTAAAATGACCAGTTCGGCTCATCTTTGTGAGAGCAGGCTCAAAAGTTTTTGGGGTCCAAAACGAATGGCCCCCCTATATATTTAGCATGCAAAAGTTGATTAACAAAGTCTTTATAAAAAACTATTACAAAAATTTTAACGTATAATTATCAACAACAAAAAAACCATTTTAGTACTTCAAAATCTATTATTTGAACATTAATCTTCTTGTGCAAATATACATATTAAATTTTCATACTCGAGTTTTATCATTGTATCTATCTCAATAGACAATAAAGGCAAGGGAAGTGATTTCCACACCCCCTTTTTTGTCTTCTAGTAAAATTTTCATGTGTAAAAATTTCATAAAAGACAAAAAGGGGGTGTGGATAACAATTTAGGGGGTATGAATATCAGTTGTCAATCCATTTAATCTTTCTTGAGGCATTGTTGACAGAATACAACTTTTAATTTCAAAAAGCTTCTTTTCTAAGATGCAACTGTAATCGGTACATGTAAATACCTTAAATATTTGGTCTATTTTCATGTGTAGCAGGCTAAAACAAAAAATAATTAGACCTAACATATTACATATATGATGACCTTAAATATATTTGGAGGCCCTTATTTTAAACAATTTTTGGGGCCCCGAAAGTGCAACTTCGTTTGCTTGTACCATAAGCCGGCTCTCTCTCTGGGAACAGAATTTTTCGAAAAAGAAATTGTGAGATCTCCCTTCTCAACTGAGACCTAATTTCTGATTCTAGCTTGAGGTTTCCATAAGTTCAAGTCCTCAATTTGATTAGTCTTGCACTAAAAAATATGCCATTCAAATTGTGAGTCGTTTCTTTTTATCTTACTCCCTACTTCCTCCGTATGCATATGGTTAGTCTCTTTTTTTTGTCATGTCACTTTTAACCAAAAGATAAAATTACTTTTTTAAATAATTTTTTGTACACTTGTTTAAAAATTAAGATATTTAAAATTGGTGCAAAAAATAACGAACATGTTAGGGTCCATGAAAACTTTCTCTGAAAACGTCTAGGAAAAATAAATGGGCGGCTCAGATCCATAAATATGAATCCGAGCCGTCCATTTATCTTTCCTGAATGTTTTCGGGGAAAGTTTTCCAGAACTCTAATACTCCTCAAATTAAGGAGCCTACGTATTGTTTCCCGCGGCAAAAAAGATCATAACTTAGGAACAAAAATCCTAAGGGTACCGATGGTGCACAAATCAGTTTGCGAGGACCACTTCGGGTTCATTCTGAATTCGTAACGTCTCCCAATTGTCTATGTGAAATGCACAAATCAGTTTGCGAGGACCACTTCGGGTTCATTCCGAATTCTGATTGAAGAATGGGTACATTAGATCAAGCCTTTATAGTTAACTGATTGCTTTCCATTTGCTAAAATCAATATTTGATAAAATCAAGTTTTGATTTTAGCAAACAAGGAGAAGATTTGCTAAAATCAACTTCTCATTTGCTTAAATCAAGTGTTGATTTTAGCAAGTCTTCTTCTCATTTGCTAAAATCAACACTTGATTTTATCAAATTATCAAGTGTTGATTTTAGCAAATGGAGAACTAAGCCTCATGAGCTGGTTTTTCTCTAAGCCATTCGAAAAATATATTTTAAATTAATAAACGGTTCAGAAATTTCATGCGGGCCCAAAAGTCGGCCCCGCGAATTGGTCTGTGCACCATCGGCATCGATAGCAGGGTTGAATTTGTAAATGTTTAAATAAGAAGACAAAAAAATCATAAACTCTAACACATTTTTTATACTGCTTTTTAACATATATTCACACACTTTTATATATTTTTTTTACACAATTTGGTATATTTTTTAAATCTTAACGACAACCTACTTGGATGAATTTAGAATTTTCTGTTTGTTAATAGGATCTTGCTATAACACACTCCGATGTACCTTTTATATTTTCAATACATTTACATCTATTTTCAATATTTTATACACTTTTTACACATTTTAACATATTTTTTCAACCTTAATATCAGCCTATTCATTACTCCCTCCGTCCATTTTTAAGTGTGTTACCTGGAAACTCCAATTATTTTTCTCTCACATTAATTTTTACAACTTTACATCTACTTTCTATTACTTACCCTTATCAATATAATAATACCCACTAACTTTTTAAAAAGGAATCTACTTTAAAGGAAAAAATAGAAATGTACCCATTCACTTTTCAAAATACACACTTATTAAAAGACAACTCAAGATAAAAATATACACAATGTAAAAAGGACGGAGGGAGTAACATTTTATAAGCATATTCTCTCATACAATGCATAAAATCTCATAAATACCCACTTGTCCTACATCATTGGGTACCACTCGGTTGGCTCTGGCAGGGCTGTTGCAGGCCTGTTCCAGTAAAGATGAGAGAGAGAGAGAGAGAGGTTTGAAGCTCTCCTCTCGTGATGGGATAGGAAGACAAAGATAAAAAGAAAGAAGAAAAAGAGAGAGTGATTTGTCTTGATTTGTTTGTTCTGTGGGTCAGAGAGTAGTCTATTTTTGCTACAGAAATCTTTTGCCTCGTTGTCTCTGTGTTGCTGGCAAAAAACCTTTTCCTCTGTTGGATTCATCGTAAGCCCCCCTTTTTCTTAAAAAAAAATTTAAGACATTTTTGCGCATGACATTTCACTAAAAATTGTGTCTATCAGTTTTGGTTGAGCATTTGATCCTCTCTCTCTCTCAAGCAAAGGAAAAATTGCAAGAGTGAGAAATTAATGAATCAAGAGATATAACTATCAACAGTAAGAACAGGAATGAATGGTGTTTCTACCCATGAACCAGATTTCTCTGAGTTTATTGAAGTTGATCCTACTGGAAGATATGGAAGGGTATTCCGTGTTCCTTTTCTTTTTTATTAGTATTGTTCTTGCTTTCTCTTTCTCTTGTTCAATTTATGTTCATTCTTCATTTTATAGTTTTTGAGTCCCAAATTGCTCTATTTTTTCCCCTTTTACAGTACAACGAAATTCTTGGAAAAGGAGCTTCAAAGACAGTGTATGAACCTTTTTCTTCATTACCCATTTCAAAATTTCTCCAAAATATGTAATTTTTGTCTCACCAATTTGTTTTCTTAGTATTTTTCCCCCTTTTTTTATTTTTTATTTTTGCAGTTATAGGGCATTTGATGAGTATGAAGGAATTGAAGTGGCCTGGAATCAAGTAAAGCTTTTTGATTTCCTGCAAAGGCCTGAAGATTTAGAGAGGCTTTATTGTGAAATTCATCTGCTCAAGACCTTAAAGCACAACAACATCATGAAATTCTACACTTCTTGGGTTGACACTGCCAATAGGAAAATAAACTTTGTCACTGAGATGTTCACCTCTGGCACTCTTAGGCAGTAAGTAAATTTCCAACTTCTTAAATTGCTCACAAGGGTTTTTGTTTTCTGTTTTTGTTTTCTCCTTGTGTCAAGCTGTCTTCTTTTTCTCTTGGTTGAATCTTCAAATTCTTTGATTCGCTCATTTGGGTTTTTTATTATGTTGATGTTCTGATGTGGGTATTTTCGTACTGTATTATATTAGGTATAGGCTTAGACACAAGAGGGTTAACCTTAGAGCAGTAAAGCATTGGTGTAGACAGATCTTGAGAGGCCTTCTCTATCTCCATAGCCGGGACCCTCCTGTAATCCACAGAGATCTAAAATGTGACAACATATTTATCAATGGTCACCAAGGTGAAGTCAAGATTGGCGATCTCGGCCTCGCCGCTATCCTTTGTAAATCCCACACTGCCCGTTGTGTAGGTGAGTTTGCACCAATCAGTATTATTGTCTAGAATGACCAAATGTTTATAACAGCTGCTACTTCACCAATGTGATATTTCACCAGAACCCTACTTCCTGCTGCTTGTGTTTGGATTAGGGATTTGTGGAGGGATTTGACAAGGTAAGGAAAACAATAAGGGATCAAAAAGATGATTTTTAATTTGTACTCTATTATCTTCGTATGTTTTCCTTTTCATCGTTAAATCCCCGTACAAATTCATGATCCCAACACGGCTTGATTTACCACCGAAGGTGGTAGCCTGGATGGTAAGGCATAGCCCACTCCTCAGACATGACCTGGTTTCGAGTCTCGCCCATGGCATGTCTTTGTGGAGTGGGTGCCACATACCATCTTGTACCTAGGTGGTGCTGTGGAGACGGTGTGTCCTTCCGGACATTAGCTATGGCTCGAACCAGGCATTCCGCAGTGGGTCAGGAGCCCCTATGGTCACATCCAAGGCGGGTTGCTGCGCTGGTTGCCCCCTCCCGCCCTTTTTGCAATTCAAAAAAAAAAAAGACGACTTGATTTGGGAAGCGTTGTTGTTGATCTTGGGTTTCCCTTGTGTTACTCTCAGGAACACCAGAGTTCATGGCACCAGAGGTTTATGCAGAGGAATATAATGAATTAGTTGACATTTATTCATTTGGGATGTGCATATTGGAAATGGTCACCTTTGAATATCCATACAGTGAATGCAATCACCCTGCACAGATCTACAAGAAAGTTATCTCTGTAAGTCCTCAGGATTACTCTCATTTAGTCCTTTCGGCATTCAATTTTGTGCCTTTCCATTCATCCATTAACCCTGTAATTTCTCTCCATATGTAGGGGAAAAAACCAGATGCCTTGTACAAAGTTAAGGACCCTGAAATACGGACATTCGTAGAAAAATGCTTGGCAACGGTATCGTGCAGGCTAACTGCTAAGGAGCTTCTGAGGGACCCTTTTCTACAAACTGACGATTATGGATTCGATTTGAGGACAATAGATTATTGCAGAGATTTTTGTGAAATAGGCCCTATGCTAAGAAAGCCTATCTTGAGAAATCATCACAGTGACAACTCTTTACTGGATGGTTACTCCAACTACGATGGTTACGAACCTCATAACGACTTGGATTACTGTCCAGTTGAGTTTGAACCAAGCGAAATTGATATCTTCACTAGCCAAGATGATGAGCATTTGGCACATGTTGGCATTACTATCAATGGAAGGAGGGGAGAAGATGATGGCATCTTTATAAGGCTCAGAATTGCGGATAAAGAAGGTTTGTTCGATACTATCTTCTATTAAGCATCTTTTGCTTTAGTAATGCTGTATTTGGATCAAGGATTTCGAAACCCAAAGCCATCATCCAAATATATTGTGATTGGATCCTGGATTTGCAATGAAATTTATTTTTGCGGGGAAAAGAAAATGAGGAAATTAACATGTCACAAGAATACTTTTCCCTTTTCTTTTTGTCCATCCACAGATCCGTCTGTAAACTCCAACAAAAAGTTATTAGAAGTTTGAATCAGTACAGATTGTCATAAATCTAGCTTTGGATTTCTCTTTACAGGGCGCGTTCGAAATATCTACTTCCATTTTGACATTGAGACCGACACAGCTATGAGTGTGGCGACTGAAATGGCAACCGAGCTGGATATTAATGACCGAGATGTGACTAACATTGCTGATATGATAGACAGTGAGATTGCTTCTTTGGTACCGGATTGGGATAGGCGTCCATCCATAGAAGAAAGTCCTAGTTTCACAAATACAAGCTACTGTCATAATTGTGCGTCAAATGCTACCCTTGAAAACCTTCAATTACTAAAGTGTTCCCAACGTGGATGTGCTGCTGTACACGGTCGTTTTGAAGAGATCACTTATCAGTTTGAAGGGTCTGAAAAATGTGTCACAGAAGGTGCACCGGTGGCATCAAGCCAATCGGATGGAATAAATTACTCCGACGATGAAAATGATAAGCAGTCAAATTTAGAGACGAGAGAGATAAGTACAGGAGACAAGTTCAATTCCAGTGCTGCTGAGGGCTATGAGAATGAGATAAAGCAAGAGTTGAGGTGGCTAAAGGCAAAGTACCAAATGCAGTTGAGAGAGATTAGGGGTCAACAACTAGGACTTGCACCTAAACCTTCGTTTTTAACTCTCGGCTATGTTAAGAAAGAAGAGAAGAATGGTAATGGAGTAGTTGCATTGTCATCGTTTTCAAGTTCAACCCCCTCAAAGGAAGCGACAAATGAAGTTCCGATGAGATCTTTCGCCTCTGGGAAGCATTTCTCTTCGGATGGTGAAACGAAATGCGAAAACCAAAGGGGTGATGCAGAGAAAATGTTAACTGCCAAGTGTTTGTATAAAGGGGCTTTGCTTCCACAGTCACTTCAAAGGGCTACTTCTCTGCCAGTTGATGCTGTAGATTTCTAGAAACGGCAAGCGTTTTTTGCACCTTTTTATCAGCTGTCTATGAGGGGGAAATAGGGTGATGAGTATATATCAGTTGTAATGAGTATCTGTATATGTTGCTGTTGTAGTTTATACAATCACATCCAAGTGAAATTTCAATTTCAGTTGGATTGGAATGAGTGAATGTACATTGCTCACTTAACGGCATAGTAAAATGGGCTTTCCAAATTCAGTTATCGCTACTCCTAGCTTGTGTGCCGATCTTTAATTTGTTTAGGTACTTATAAAGGGAAAGGAAATAGCAACGAAGAAGTTAAATCGTAGTAATTTTTTTTCCTGTTTCCTGATGATTTTCCTTTCTCTCGGTAAATTCCTTCACGAATCCTTAATACGATCTTGAAAAAAGATCACATTTTAAGATCAAGGGAGATTGAAGATGCGAAGACCTGAAAAACTTAGCGGGATGAGGCTAGACTGAATTATTGAATTATCACAGAAATTAGTTGTCTCTATCTTTGGGAAGACAAGAAGACCATACAATACATATATACTTACACCCTGTTTGGCGACCGGATTTGTACCCGGATTTGACGACGCCACGGATTTGTAATCCAAGGCCCACCTCCAGCCGGCGTTTGGCTGCCAAATTGGTTCCCAATCCACCCCGACTATTTCCACTGTTTGGAAACCAAATCCGGCTTCACCTGGATTTGGCAACGACGGTCCTCACCCTATCGTTAGGTAACGAGGGCTGATTTGAGGTTTTTCGTTCCTGTTTTACCCCTCCAAATCTGGGTGATTTGGAGGGTTTTGTATGCGACGTTGTTGTTGTTTGTGAAGATCGAGAAGAGAGAAGGAGGGAGAGGAGAAGTTGTCGCCGTGCAAAAACTGGTGACTCCATGTTCTCTATCCTCAGACCTCGTCTTCGAGCATTCTCACTCAGGTAATCGAAATGTTTCATCTTCTTACATCTACACAAAACCCTCGTCGTGGTTGTTGCTTGTGGGGTTTCGATCAGAGACGTGTTTGCCATAATTTTAGGTATTCATTCGTTTACTATTTTTCCCTAATTTCTGGGTTCGATCTCTCAGTGTATGCCCTAATTTTTGGGATGATTACCTGAGATACAGTTTGCCCTAATATGTGGATTCAATTTCACAAGTGTTTGCCCTAATTTTTGGACGCCAGTGATGTTACAAATGTTTGCCCTAATTGGTCTGTTGGAAGTGAGAATTGGTAGCCTTAATTTGAGGGTTCATAACTGACAAATGTTTGCCCTAATTGGTCTGTTGGAAGTGAGAATTGTTAACCCTAATTTGAGGGTTCATAACTGATAATTGTTTGCCCACCATTCAATCACATATCTACCACTCCACCAACCATTCATCATTCAACCACCACATACTTTAAAATATATATACATATACACCAATTATCCTGTCAAGGATCCCGGACCGAAGGGTTTTGGGTGTTTTTAAGGGTTTAAAACATGTTTTTGCATGATCCGAACCGTCCAATGTTTTTAAAACGTGTTTTCCAAGGTCCTCGCGA
>JAXBDA010007906.1:0-16275 GCA_036023075.1 Gaultheria prostrata
TATTTTTCAAAAAAATGCTCTCTGATCAGGGAAGAAACTGGAAAATTTTCTTTAATGCAAGAGCCCTTTCTTTTCAATCGAAAATCCTTTTTAGAAGATTTAGAATGTACCTCTTGAGTGAGCAAATACCGGGAAACACATTGAATATGCTCCCGTCATTGCTCTAGAGACCGAAATAACTCACGGGTTATTTCGTATAGCACGTTTCATGAAATCCAGAGGAGGTATGAAACCATTCTTAATTCAACAAAACGAATCCCCTCAGGAGAATCAAACTTGATTTGGGAATCAAAACACGTTTTGTACCTTGAATTGATCGAGCCGAGAACGGGAAGTTTGGTTTATTGGAGTGACTTTGCAAGTGATTTTGAGAAAATGATGGTGGGTTTAAGTTTAGACAGAGGAGTGAGAGAGAATTTTCAAGGTAAGAGGAGAGCTCCAATGGAGGTTTTCTTTCACTGGAAAATTTCTTTGGTCGGTTTTGTGCGTGAAATTCCAGCTCTCGAAACCGTTCGACGAAGATGAGTATTTATAGGCCATGGGTGCCGTACTCTCCTTCGCAAAATGATGAGCTACGTCGTAGCTTATGCCGTGTTACGCAAACGAATTGAGCTGCTTGGCAACCCGGGAATCAAGGAGATGGGACTAGGACACCATGCGGTGCCAAGGAGTATACCGCACGGTGTGGCTATGGAAGCCGTACGGTGTCAAAAGATTTTTGGACCGCGCGGTTCTGAGAAGAAGACCGTACGGTTCAGGTTTTTTTGGGATTTTGGCTTTTTGACTCATTTGACCCAAGGGATCGTTCCGAGGCATAATTCCGTGTTCTTTCCATCATCGGGGGTGCACAAGTCATCAAAAAAGATAGATGATTGTACTCTTTTTCCTTCTTCTAAGGTTTGTCCCACTGGATTTTCCTTAGCAAGGTTTTAATGAGGCAATCTGTTTATAGTTTTCACCATGTACTCTTTTTCCTTCGCTAAAGGTTTTTCCCATTGGGTTTTCCTTGGTAAGGTTTTAATGATGCCTATTAGAAGTATGTGGTCATCTAAGGGGGAGTGTTATAAATTCATGTATGGATGCCCACAATACTGTTGAAATAGTCAGGGAACACATTAACATGGGAAGGGGGTGGCTTGTGGTGACCAAGTCACTATAGGCCGTGTAGTGAGTTAAAACGATATCGTTTTGGCTCATTTTCACTCTTAACAATTTCTTCCATAAAACGACATCGTAAAAAAAAAAAAAAAAAAGAGGGGGAGGAAAACATTCCCCAAAACTGATCTGCTTCCGGGATAGTGAATGAATTTGAGAGTCCAGGTTAATGCAAAGTTTTGAAGATGTGAATTTGGAAGTCCTATTGAGAAAAAATTTGATCGGAAATTTTCTCAATCTGTTATGAACCTGGATTTGCAATCTATTATGAACTTTGATCGGAACCGAGTTCTTTTGAATATTTGCAATCTGTTAAGAACCATTGAGAAAGGGTGGTTATTTGCATCGGAAAATCATTTAAGGATATGTTTGCAGAGCAGCCAAACCAATTGGATAGAATTAAACGCTGTGTAATTATAGGGAGAGGAAGTCGTCAGAACTGTTAAAGCTACCTGCACTCAAACATTACAAATAATTCCAAAAAAGACAAATAATGGTAGTCTCTTTTATTTTTTGTTCCCTAACATAATAATAATATAGTCGAAAGAAAAAGACCCAAAAAAGAAACTGAATTGGATAAAAAAAAAAAATCTCTGAACGAAGAGACTAAAAAAAATGTGTTTGCATAATTATTAATCCCCGCCATGTCATTTAATATTTGTATCTTTCTCATCTTTTTACGTCTTCAAGCCAATTACTTGAAAAAATGAGTTTAGTAATAGAATGGTAAGGTCAATAAGTAAAGGATCTTGTTAAACTCCAAATACATAACGACAACTGAGTTCAGATTTCAATATAATTTCACGAATAACAATATACTTTCCCGGATACTAATGCACTTTTCTTGGATATTGATACATCTACTTTCCATAAGTAAATACTACCAACTCTTACTCGGTGATCCTCCCTCGTCAAGCTTAATTTTTCCTTGGGAAAAAAAATTGGCTTAAATTTTTCTCCTTGCAGCAGAGAGTTGTGGTTGATTTATGGCCCTGTTTCTTTGTTGCTTGCATAATCAGGCCCGACCCAAAGGTTGAACTTTATTTTTTCTCCCAGCGAAAGTCAGTTGTGTAAGTTGTAGTTAGTAAAATTTGAACCCAGTCAAATGCATGAGAGTATATGGTACCAATCACTGAGCTACCAGTCTACCACCGACCCAAAGTCAAACTTGATATGATACAAAGTTTTTTCTTGGAAACATCCTACAAAAGCTGATACATTAAATTAAAGTAGTAGTCACACAGCCACCATAGGCGAGCCTGTGTTAAAACTTTTAAATGGCACCAAAATCCACCACCACCACAGATGAAAGAAAAGAGAAAAACTGCAACTATATACCATTGAAAGTTCTATTTTTAGCAACGACAACTTTGAGCTTAATTCATCAGTTACAATTAGCAAGCTTTCAAACCTTATACAGAATGAACCAAACTTGTAACCACGAGGATAACTTTCTACAGTACAAAGTATGGACAGTATCGAGGAGATACACAACCACCTACTCATCCTAAAACATATACAAGCCGAGTCACTAGCATTGCTTTGGGTAATTAACCAGTTATATCTCATAAAATTGGCGCCTCGAGCGTTTCAAAATTATATTCCAAAATGGCATCAAAAATCCAAAAGTCAGCTGAAAGATGCAATCACACTCTTTACCTGTTCGAGTTTGTTCTGATTGGATGAGGCACTTCTTGATAGTTGTCAGTTTGTTCATCCTCCTCATCTGAGGACAAATAAGAAGACCCCATCCACGACTTGAAACCTTCGCTAACACGCCTCTCCATCTCCGGCGTGACTTCCACTGGATTTGCTTCCAACATCTCTAACCCTACGTTCCGACCCGCAAAATTGCTTTGGTCAAGAACTAAAGCAGCTTTCCTTCTCATGAAGAAGGCAGCTCCCCCGTGGAGAATGACCAAACCCCATGAGGCAATCTCATAGCACCAAAACAAAGGCAAGGAGCAGCTGCTACCCAGTGTGAGGAGGGTTGAACCAAGAAATAGTGCCAGAAGACCAAAAATGACAGCGAAGACAACATTTAGAATGGATAAACAGCGTACTCCGCCTGTAATAGAGGTTCGTGGAAATCAATGAGTAGCCAATTCGGGTCTGCAAATTCGATATAACCCAATGAACCAAATGGACCAGACAAGTGACTCAAGAATGTACTATTATCCTGGAACTTGGCATTTATAATCTCATCCAAATCTTCTATAGTAGAATCCCATATCATATTTGGAGTGCTTGCTAATATACGCAAGATTCCTTTAGTTTTTTTTTTCTTCAAATAGAAGAAGCGGCCCCCATAACGGTGACGACAGAGGGAGTATTGAATCATAGGCAGAGGGAATTGGATCGGGCATAGCGGACCTGAATTTCTTAAATAATTTTTTGTGCCAGAGCACGCAAAGCGATCATAATGGTCAAGTATTGGTCGTAGTGGCTGTGTAGCAAGAAAAAAGCAGATACGAACCGATACATATCGGAATATGCATGCCAATTTTTGGTATCACCGGTATATCCAAGTGCAACAGTATAAAAGACCAAAAAACCAATACGCATTGACGGACACACTACGCGGGCCATCAGTAAAACCTTGGGCTTTTTTCCTTACAAAAGGAATAGCATAAAGTAAATTCAATGGCAGTACTGATCCTAAGGTTTTGCTTTTCTTGTATTTATCCACAATTCAAGGCCAAGGAAGACATGAGTCTAGGCGGTAAGAAAGGCCACGAATACCTTAACCATAAAAAAAGACATGGGGTTTTAAACACAACTGGGGAAAAAAAACCCGATGTAGCTGACACATGAATTGGGACAAAGGCTTATAAAGTTGAAATGTATTTCAGCCAGTACTCTAAGAATGTGGTAAAACCCATTGTGATAGTCATGAAGACCAACAAGGTAAGGGCAAAAAATAACAAACCACTAACATATGGTTAGATTTATTGCGAAGAGAAATAGTAAATACATTCGATAGCTGCAAATAACCATGAAGAACAAGGATTCCTCCAAAAGACACCAAAACAGCAGTGACACTAAATCAATTGATAGGAAGTCATTAGAAGAATTTGCAGAACATACCCCTTTTTGAGGCACAATAGTTATTCTCAACAACAGTCAAACACCAATGTCTTGTTGGAGCAGTGTAAGCAACAATTATACCTAGGGCAAAGGGGAAAAAACAATCAAAATTTAAGCCAAAAGCATAAACAAAGCAAAACACCACGATGATTATGCAATATCAGGCAATTAATATCCAAGAGACACACATCCGACAAATTACAGGATTTAAAGAATGAAGTGCCCTTCTAGCTAACACAATTTATACACATATTTTAGTAGCCTTTATGTGAATCTCTTCCCAATGGAGAATAGCCGATCCAGCCCACGCTTGACTCGCTATTTAGAATCGTGGCAGCCATGAGCTTGCCAAAGGAAGCCACAATGTCTTGCCATTTCTTGAAGATCCTGAGTCCCATGACTCCCATTGCCACCATCTTCATTTGGTTTCTCAAGATTTATAAGCCCCCCAAAAACATTTCAGATTTTATGCGTTCCGTACTTGCAAACAGATGTAGTATAATACACTTCAGGTCTGCTGCGAAAGAAGCAAAGCTAAACAAAACCAAGAACATGCTGCAAGGTCCTTTTTGGTAAACAAAAATCATATTCGTACCACGAGTAAAAATAAAATCCACCACCGCCCCAGGTAAAAAAAAAAAACCACAAACTGACAAAAGAGACGAGAAGGAAATGAAACGTAAACATTAGAGATGATTGGCCTAGTCCACGATTGTATGATACATGATATGGGCTTAATCCCAGCATAGAAGTCATCAAGTTTCCAACTTAAATAAGGCTCAGTGATGCTAGTTCTATTTATCAAGCATATCTTGACATAAAGTGCACACCTCTAAACCAAATAAAAAAGAAAACTCAGAAAAATATAGGGCCAAATCACATAAAACCGGATCAATCATCATCCAATTGTAAACAAATTTGTCGTAGGCCTATCCCTAGTTGCCCATTACATATTTAAGATCGCAATTAATACTCGCTAACCAAATGCTCTACTCATGCCCAAAAATGTCAGGGTACAGCCCACAACCATTACATATTAGAAATGTGTATGTGCGACCCACCGAATAAAAGATCACAGAGTGTGCTCTCAGATGGCAATAAATTTTAAAGCATCCGAGCAGCATAGCATTCATTACTCAACCCTGTATGTGTCTGCTCTTGTAACTTGTATGATGGGTTTCGGGGATTGTTAGGAATTACGGAAGGAAAGAGAACGGGAGACAAAATAAGGAATTTTTCTCCTCTTTGTTACCAAACAAAACCAAACTTAGTCTTATGTCCCAAATCAATTGGGGTCGGCTACATGAATCATTTTCCTTCATTGAGCTCTGTCAAGTGCCGCTTGCTCACTTGGCCCTAGTAGACTCAAATCCTTGCGCATTACCGCATCTAATGTCAATTTGGGTCTTCCCCTCCCCGGAGCGTTGCTATGCAAAGCTATCCCATCCGCTCTCTTAACTATTGCATCCGCTGGTCTATGATAGACATGCCCAAACCACCTAAGCCTATTTTCCCTCAACTTCTCCTCTATAGGTATTACACCTACCATCTCGCAGACTGTTTCATTTCTAATCCTATCTCGTCTAGTCTTACCACACATCCACCTCAACATTCTCATTTCCGCTGCACAAATTTTTCTCCTCTTTGTTGATTCCTAATAATGAAAGAGAAGGAGAAAACATCACCAAAAACATGTAGAAATTACCTTTCCTTTCTTACCCTTCTTTTCTTTTCTCTTACGATTCCCTTCAATTTTCCTCCCACTTGTGATGAACCAAAGAAAGGAGAAAAAAAAAAAAACAATTTCCTTACATTATACTCTTATTTCCCCTCCCTTGTTTTTAATTATCTTTCCTTTGTTTACTCTTCTTTCCTTTTCTTTTCTCTCTAATTTTACAATTGCAGCATGAATCTCAATAAATACAACTAAAACACCAACAAACTAAAACCATACAAGCTTTTGAGTGATTCCTCTAATCCTAGTCACATCTCAATGAGAGAAATTTTGTTCACCCTCATTTTGGTGAGGCAACTTATGATGCACACGTCTCATCTCTATGAATCTCAAAAACGTTTCTTTATCATAGTTGGTTTGTTAGGAAACCATGCAAAGTTTCAGCTCAATCGGATATCGGTAAGTTTGTAATAAAGCATATCCAAGTTTGCTTCATCTCAGAATTGAATATTTTGATCAAGTACTTACTGAGATTCTCGATTGCACTGAATTCTTGCACGTTTTGATCATCAAAACAAGAACCGCAACATACCTCACCTAATTTGGATTTTGAGAGGGTGAACATAATAATCACCCTCCATTTCCATTTAGTCTGAATAAAAGCTACAGTACCCCTCTCATTTCCAATCCTAACAATTCTTTTTCAATGGTAATCAGCATAAAATAAATAGTACACCATAAACAAAAGAAAGGCTTACAATATTATCCAACCTGCAACAAGATAGACCACCGAGACCGAGAAAATCAAAGCGGAAGGAACGAACACTACCATCCAGTAATAATCCACGGTTTCTTGATCCGTAAGATAAAACGCCCTCGGAAAAAGATCTGAATCCCCCGCGGAGGAACTGACGTTTATCGACAGCGGCTGGAGCCGGGACAGATCGGAGCAAAGCGGCCG
The DNA here is from genome assembly GCA_036023075.1 of Gaultheria prostrata. Lineage (NCBI taxonomy): Eukaryota > Viridiplantae > Streptophyta > Magnoliopsida > Ericales > Ericaceae > Gaultheria > Gaultheria prostrata. Next base: position 6,879 of record JAXBDA010007906.1, read on the forward strand.
CCTCAAAACGTCGCGAGGGAACACAATGCTCAAGCTGATCCAAGTGGAGACGAGAATCGCGAGTGAGACGGAGGATAGAGTACAGAGCGAGAGGGGCTTCTGGAGGCGGATCCAGGCCCTGTCCTCTTCCCGTAGGGTTTCGTACTCGTGCTTGGGCATGAACGCCTGTCGAAGGGCGTCGCCGAGTATGGTCGCCATTGATCGCCCACCCTAATTGTTCTGTTTGGAATATCTGTCTGTCTAATAAAAGAGAGATTGGATTGTGGAATTGGGAACTGGCGGGTCGTGGGAGGGAGATGGGGATTGAGGGAGGGAATGAATGTGAGGTGGTCTTCTAGGGTTTTCAAGTTTCTTCTGAGATTGAATGTGCCTGGTAATGGCGGTGGTTTTGAGATGTTTTGTTTTGTTGGGAAATAAGAGCAAAGTGGAGTATGTTTCTGTTATTATTGTTATTGTTTCTATTAGTATTGCATTACTGTTGTGACAAGCTTCTCCAATTTGCTCTTAAAGCGGCTATTATGGAGTAATAATGTGTAATGGACTAGACCCTTTAGAATGTCCTCCCACACTTTACTCCCAAGTTTCTCCTCTTCTTCTTTTTCTCTGTAAGATACCTTTCAAGTTCCTTGTTAGAGTTAGCAAACCTTTTAGAAATCCAAAAGGAGGAAGAGTAGAGAGAATTGGGGTATAAATAATTCGGTTTGGTTGGATTTGATATTTTTTCAAATTGCAAGTGGCAATTTTCAAACCAAATCAAACATTGCGGTTTTGGACATTTTGCAGAATCATTTAGTTTGGCTTGTGTTGGTCTGACTGATTTATTCTGATTTAAATTTTGTTAACTGCAGTGTCACTCAATAAAATGATTCTGTATTTATATAACTAATTAAACTAGCATATAGAACAGTAGCTTCTGTAGCAACCAGCCACTATTAGCAAAGCACTTAAACAAAAATAAAGGGTGGAACTAGCCACTAAAACAACATTAGAAAAGAAAAAAAAAACAACAATAGCAAATATTAAAGATTACTCATAATAAAAACCCTATAGGTATATATAAATCCAGTCCGGTCCAGTTTATAGTGAATTGGATGGTGGCATATCGAATCAAACCGATCCAAATCAATTTATTTTGGCTTGGCTAAAAAACACAGACATGACCAAACGAATTACCTCTAAAAACCAGAACAAATCACCGGTTTGGTTCAACTTCATTTTCGGTTCGGTTTACTGGTTTATGTTTTGAACTTTTTGTAAAATATAGTATAACTTGTCATTTCATTTAATTGATTGAACTTTTGTACTTCCAAGCATGTAGAGAGAATTTAGGTTCACTGGGTGGTGTACGAACTCAAAGGAAAACGTAGAGGTTGTTAAGTAAAGAAAAGAGGAAAAATGTTAGAGAAGTTAGGGGTGACTTACCTGGACCCTTGGGAGAAGGGCCAATGAGGACTCAGTGTTGTTAGGGTAGCCTTGCAGACCCTTAGCAAAGGGTAATCGACAGGAGCATGTGCTAATGTTATCGAAACCTTAACTATGGCGCTGCATGATACTGTATCAATGAACGGTTGTCGGGAAAGAGTATATATGCACTGTATGATCAAGATAATGATTTATAGTTGCATCCAGGGAGTAGGGCATTCCTTGGGAGTTTTTGTTCATTCTTTTTGTGGTGATTGCAATTGAATCCAACTGGGTAGATGACTTAGGCATTTTCATCTAGGGCCTTGGATGGTCAACTAAGGAGACTACCCAACGTCGGCCTTCCAAAGCAATCAAAGACCCTATTCATCTTGCCTCAAGGTCAAGGCTGCTTCCCTTTCCTTTCTTTGCGGAATTCCTCCACGGAGTTTGGATTTCGTGGACCCTTTTCCTTCTTTTAGTGAGGGAGTTGATCATGCAACAGTCATAGTTAGGGACTTGGGTGGGTGTTATGCACCTAGCTGCTATGCACCGTGTTGTGCACTACTCGGCCATCCGATCATGTTTTGGACGGCCGGGATGCATTTGGTAATTTTAATTTAATTTTGATTTACTTTTACCGGTAAAAAATCAAAACACATCCGGGCCATCCAAAAAATAATCGGACGGCCGAGGGGGGCCACAGCATGGTGGCATGGTGCATAGCACCCGGGTGCACAACACCCACGCCGTTTCCCATAGTTAGATTGGTATGATAATTTGAACGAAAATGATACTTGAACCAAAATGATAAAATCATTTTAGTATAAAAACAAGAAACAAGTAAAAAAAGATAGGCAACAGAGAAGAAGAAAGATAGGCAAGAAGAAAGATAGAAGATAGGTAACAGAGAAATTAGGCTAGAAAGATAAATAACATAGAAATAGGTAGAAAATTATGTATGTGAATTCTCTTATTACTACTATAAATTAGGTAGTAATAAAAATAAGTTGATTTTGTTTTCAATAAATTATCATATCCTATAAATACTAGCAATGAAGAAAACTATGAAAAATGGTTAAAACAAATAGAAATATAATTTGTAAGGACCCATAAATTCATAATATTTTTCCGGAATAACATAGGGTAAATGTGAGGAAATGAAATTTTATTAAAGTGGGCCAATGTGGAGTCATTACATGACACATGTGTGTATTTAAAATGCATTTGAAACATGAGGGGTGCAAGTGTAATGTTTGTGTATAGTCAAACAAAACAAAAAAAAATATCACTCTCTCTTCTCCCTCTTGATTGCCGGCTCCCTCTCTCTCTCTTCCCCTCTCAAAAATCTTCCATAAACACACCTCAAATCACAACCAAAATCAAATTCCTTCAAGGTTCTACCATAAAATCTTCTCCTCTACGTGATTTCAAGCTTGGGTTGCGTTTGTTTCGCCTTGGAAGGGGGTATTTCGGGTTTGGAAGCTCAAGGTCTAGGGTTTTGCTTTCTCAACTCATTTGGAGCAAAAATCTTGAGGTAGGGAAACAATTACTACCTCTTCTAGTTGTATACTTGTGATTTGTAATACATATCTTGTTCTTGGCTTCAAATTCATTGAAAATCATATTTTTCTCCTTTATGTGAGTTTTCACAACTTTGATTCTTTGATCTACGAAATTGATAGTTGATTTGCCTCTCCTCCATGTTTATTTGTTGCTTAGCCTCAAATTTGAGCTTAAACCATCACATTTGCATTTGGGTTGAAATTCCACACCTTAGAGGTGAAAATCTGCCCATTTTCTGGAAAATGTAACTGTTGCCCCTGTTTTCCAGCAGCTGCCCCAATTTCCTGTTTGAGTTCCGGTTACTTTCCGAGGCTCGTTTGGCCTCTGATCGTCCGTTTCTTCGCACACTTGACTTATAGCAACGTGATAACCCTAGAAACCATTTGAAATCATTAAACTATGATTTTTGACACGTGATTTCATTGGACAATTCGTTATACGTATCAGACACGTACGATATTATGTTGGTTGAAATTTTTAGCGAAAATTGTGACATTTTGAAAGAAATGGGATACATCGAATATTTTGGTGAAATAAATACTTTGAGATTATGAAAATGGTTTTCCCATTTGGTGTCCCTAGCCATGGGTGAACGGAGCCCACAAAATCCAACAAGGGGTGCACAGTGCCCATGAAATCCGGCAGGGGATGAACGGAGCCCACGAAATCCGGCAGAGGGATTAGTTCCCTATAAGTATTATTATTACCAGTATAGTTGGCCATGGGTGCACGGAGACCACGAAATCCGGCAGGGGTGAATGAAGCCCACGAAATCTGGTAGAGGGATTTATTCCCTATTGAATCTAATGGTTGATTTTATGAAAAAGTTGGAAATGGGATTGTGTTTGAAGTGCAAATGGTGTTTTGGTGAACATTGGATACGATTTTGGACACGTGTTGTACTTGCTGGTGATTTTTGCAAACTTAAAAGAAATTTTGGGCATCTTGGACACAATGAAATTATTTTTGGATACTTGGATATTATCTTGGACACGTGAATACATCTATTGGACACTTCGGTACTTTATGGACACGTATCGCTTATTTTAGTTCCCGTTATGTTCCTTTGGTCATTTCTTTCACATCAACCCACATCATGTGCACTTATCATATTTATACACCTAGCGGTTGTAGTATGGGTTTCCTATTGGGCTAGTGAACTTACCCTATCATTTTCAAGTACCCTGCAAGGCTCATGAGTTGGATGCTTGGAAGTGTGAATGCATAACACGAAGATTATATGTTCATGAAGTTATTTTCTCATTTTTATACTTAGTATTTTGGGAAGATGGTTATGTAACCTCGATTTCTTCTATCTTTTGACAATATTCCAGATATGTAATAACTTTAAATCATATTGGTACTTATGCATGTGGGTACGGGTATCCTTGGCTAGAGATACTTTGATCCTTGACTATGGAGTTGTATATTTGACTTTGACTATTAAATGGAGAATGTATGACTTTTGACTTGTCCCACGTGGATATTGGTGATATTTAGTTTGTTAAAAAGCAGGGCATGATAACTTGGTATCAAAGCCATAGGTTCGAAAACTTAGGAACCGTGGGGAGACTTGGAGTCTCGAGGCTTACTATACTATGGCCCAGTTTCCCACTTTATTTTATCAAATTTTGATAAAATCAACCATAGATTTTCTTAAGTGAGGAAGAAAGTTTGATAAAATCTTAGATTTTTGCACTAAAAAATCTGAGATTTTATCAACTTTCTTCCTCACTTGATAAAATCTTGATTTTATCAAGTGGGAAACTTGGCCTATATAAGATTTTCATGAAAAACATGTTTTCTCATTCATTGCATGCTTGTGTGACATTCATGAATGTGGCATTGAGGCATCATTGTACATGTGGTTTAGAGCCTGGTGTTGAGTCATATAGTTGTGTTGGGATAGTTTTGGAGGATTGGAGGCCTTGACCTCATCGTGCTATTGTTTTTTACCTGGGTTGGAGGATGTAGATTTAACCTCGTGAGGAAGTGAATGTGCCGATTGTAGAAATTATGTCACAAGTGATGAAAGTGAAGGTGAGTTTCTTTGTTTGGTCGAGGTGGTTTAAGAATGACGTAGAGGATTGATTTGAAGGGTGACTGGCCAGCACACTTCAAAACAAACTTCTAATGTCACTCTATTACCACATGTGGGTGAGTGGAGGTACGTAAAGCAGTACATGCAAAAGAGCTAGTGTTGATACTAATGAGCATATTGTGTCTCTACTTTAAAGGCGTAGGATTTTGCATTGGATCTATGTGTTAAGTGCTTAATGTGATAAAAAAAATAAAGACATGAAAATGGGAATACCTGCTTAGTAAATTTAGTATTGTTTCTCTGCCTGAAGATATTACAATTTCTTTGGTATCCGGTGATTTGTTGAGAGTTGTCATTATTTGGAGTCGGTGGCCCTGTTTGTTGTAATTTGTGGAAGTTTGGGGTCCCAGTTGACTGGGTATTGATTATTTGAGATTGAATTGATAGTGGGAGTTAAGTTTTGGATCTGGCAATTATGGTAGTACCTCCTTAAGTTTTTGAGTACGATATTAGTAGAAATAGACATTCCATAAGATGTCGGAATCTAGTATAGGTGCTTTTACAAGTATCCTCCATGGTGAGGCTAAGTGGGATGGCAACGTTATTGGGTATAAAGATATGCTATTGGTAGTGTGAGGTATGTTGGAGCATTAGTAGAGATTAGGCAATCACATCACCGGGTTTAAGAGATTAGACTTAGTTTAATTGGTTCGACATTCCAGAGAGTCTTGAATAGTCTTTATTGTTGGTGGGATATCTTTGTACTTGAGATCATAATGGAGTTCATATATTTTGTGTGAGATGAGATTTGCTAGTCGTAGAGTAGACGTGATATGAACTATTGCTCCCCTTGTTTATTAACTGCTTCGGGTCTCTTAATTGGTATGCTACTATGGTAGGTGACCTTATTTTTTGGAAACTATGTGGAGGGGTAGTTTGGGAGTTAAAGGTATTGCCAGTCTTGAAACTATTGAATATAGTTGGTCTACAGGATGTGAAATAATTTATGAACTGGAAGCTATTGTAAAGACCCAGAAATTCACATTTATTTTTCAAAATAACAATGGAGTAAGTGAGGAATTGAATGAAATGGCAAAATTGACTAAGTGTTAGAGTGTTGGTGAGATATAAGTTGATTGGGGTGTGTTTGATTTACACAAGTCACTTTTGGACTTGAGGTGTAATTATAGAGACATGTGTGTATTGTATGTGTGTGGTGTGGGAAGAGAGAGAGAGAGACCAAAACCCCCTAAAGAGGCCGACCCCGCTCTCATCCTCCTCTGTCCTTCATAACTCCTCCCCACTAAATCCACACCAACCCAAGTCAATCTCTCACTTCCAACCTTAACTCCTTCACAAAGCTTCCTAAAATCTTGAGATCTACGCGTTGGTACTTTCATTTTACCCCGGTGGTTGAAGAATCTTGCTTGGTGGTTGGAGCTAGAGCTAGGGTTCCATACTTGGAGGTGATTTCTAGTCAAAATCCCAAGAGCTAGGGGAATCTCTATCAATTCTCAATGCAATATGTTGATTGTTTATGGGTATATCCCTATTTGTGTTCAAATCTTCCTATTCTTACTAAATTTGATTGTGAGACATTGTTCTAGTAAATTTGTGTTGAATTCCACCCACCTCATTGCTCCCTTACATGAATTCTAAGCCCTTTAGTTGTTAATTGAACCATACCATGCTCCTTTACCATTGATTGTTTGAAGCTTTGAAGGAACTCTTTGAATTTGTGTTTTAATCACTTTGGAGATGGGAAAATGCCATATGAACCTAACCTATGAATCCTACATTGTATTCACTTGGTGTTGTTGTTGTTGGATCCCAAGTTGATGGCCTAACTCACCCTCCAAAGCTCTTTCAAAACCCTTGAACCAAAACCCATCAAAACCGTTGTGCTCAAAATCACTCGAAGCCTAGTTGGATTGATCCAATTCTGCTCATGGATCGATCCACTTTGCATTTTTTTTGGAACAGACGACTTTGGATCGATCCAACTACCCTTTTGGCCAATTTTGGCCTATTTTGACCCTTTTCGGCCTTCGATCGAGTAACGTACATGCTATACTTGTCCTTATTGACTTGAAACACGTTGAGATACCTACCATGAACATCATGAGAGATATTTGTTGAGTTCTTAAGTTTCCTTGGGGTTCAAGTGACGTGTTTGACACTAAATGACGCGAGTTGACGGTTATTGAGCGAACTAGGGTTTTTTAGCGTTGATTTGAGACGAACTATTGCATGGACAGTTAATTGATGAGAATGCGAATGAAATGATAATAATGGATGAAAAGATTGACACGGGGCCCGAAAGGGTATGCCTGGAGTGACACGGGGCCTATATGGCATGCCCGGAGTGACACGGGGCCTTTATGGTATGTGTTGTGAAATTTTAATGTACTCGCAAGCGCATGAATCGAATTGAAGTATAGCAATGCAAGTGCGAGGTCGAACCCACAGGGACTTGTGAACTTTTAATAGGAAAACTAAATATACGTAAATTGATTGAACCCTAACCTAGTTCCCAAAAGTGTGATTGATTTGGAAGATAAAAATTAAATAACTTAACGATAAAAATAATTAAACTAGCACGCAAAAATAGTGGAGATTGACTGTTGGGAAAAATTAACTAAGGCTTCGGAATTCACACCCATAAATATATCGATTAATCTTTTGCAATGATTTTCCTATAATTCTACACAATGATTTTAGAAGCTAATCTTAACCACCATGGATAATATTATAATAAGCTCTTTTTATTTTAACGATAAATATGTTCTCCCTTTGCTTCAAAAGTTTAAGCTAAAATCATCCACTGTATCCGTGAAAACAAATCACAATGGATACCCCGTACTTAAATATCAACTTTAATAAGCCAAGCAATTCGATTAATATGCAGATATCAAATCATGGAAAAAAACCCATACATACCGATTGAATCTATATCCGAGTTTCATGCATAATAATTAATTGAGTCGAGAACAATAGATAATTAACGCAAGTAGGAAAAATATATGCATAAAATCAATCAATAATATTCATGAGCTTTCATCCTCAACCCTAGTTTAAAAGTCTAGCCTCTCATGGATAAAAATTCATAGATTAAAACACTAGACTCCATAATAACAAAAATCTTACAAGTATCTTTCGCTCTTTGATCTATTTTTCCTCCAGCCATTACCTTAACCGCAAGCGCGGTGAATGATGCGTGATCCCCCAACCGAAGTCCTAGTACTCTCTTTATATTATTATTTTCTATAGCTAACAAGGGAAACAAATCAATAATGGATCCAAACTCTCCTTTTCGGTCAGTAATCCAAAGAGATTGCCTTGCCTAATTGGTTTGGTTTCTAATACCACTAATATCACTCAAATTCCTTTGTGCCCAATCAACTTTGAACTCCAGCCTTTAGGTCCATGAGTCAATCTTGTAATGTTGGGCTCAACACTTGAGTTAGTTTGATCATGGGCTTAGCTTTGACAATTTCAGCTTCACGCTTTTAGAATCCAACGACCGCATTATTGACCATTATCATCTTTTTTTCCTACAAATTAATAATTTAAAGTGAATTACCAAAAAGATACCATCAATATCTAATTAAGCACAATAAATGACTAACAATATATGATATAGGGGTTGTTACATGTCAATATTTTGGGCTCATCAGTATGCCCGGATTATATTGAATGGAATAATTGAATAAGACGCATGATGAGGGTGTATAGAGAGCATGAGTGGTACACTTGGCATGTATTGGACACAGCGGAGTGATAGTTGATCTAAAGTGACGAATCTTGAACTACTCTCTTATATTCAAATTTCCGTGACTTCTTTGGTTACTCTTGTTGATTTCCTTTCTTCGATGTACCTCATGAGCATCTCATTTACGTTTAGAATAGATAGATGTTTTCCTACTGGGCTTGTGAGCTCACACCCTTATAATTTCCAGGTACTCAGCAAGGAGGAACATGACTTAGTGTGTGGCGTGCAGTGGCGACTCCAGGAGTTTGGAAGTGTGGGGTCATTTATAAACATTAAATACCTTTACCAACTATAAAATCAAAGAAAATATCACAATACTGACGACTAAAATTTTTGTTTCAACAAAAATCGCATTTAAAGCTCAATTTAATAAACAAAAGATATTATCAAAAGGCATAAAACAATTTTCTCTATTTTCAATTTTTACCACAAAAAAAAAATCTACACAAGCTTCTACAATTGCATTCAACACGGTCTCGAGTTCTGAAATTGTTGCAAGATGGTCTCTAGGTCGATACTGTCAAACAATCTCTAGGTCGATACTGTCAAACAACACACCCCCCCCCCCCCCCCCCCCCCCCCCGCGCGCCCGCTCCTTTTCGCTTTTTTACACCTAC
>JAXBDA010007907.1:0-16273 GCA_036023075.1 Gaultheria prostrata
ACAATATTCACGCTCGGTACGTTCGGTCCCTGTGGATTCGATCCGGTCTTACCGGTATTATGCTATCTCCGACTTAAGCCCTACGCTTTGGGCGCGCTTATAAATAAACAAAGTCCAAGCGAAAGCAATGATCCCTCATAGAGTTCTGCAGGAATCTAAATCTTAATCAACAAAAGTGAGTTCCCATTCCTAACTTGTAACTCCGACGAATTTATTCAGGGCTATCGATCATAATTATTATAGTTTATGTTTCCTTCTCCGATAAATGTCATTGAGATAGGTAATCCTTATTCTGATAGCACTTGATGCAGCAAAATGATGAGAATTGATAGGGTTCTAGCAAACAAGATGAACACTCATGTCCACAAGCAATCTTGAAATCCACGGGGAAAAGAGAGAGAGAAACTCCATGATTTTATTGGAAGAAATAGTTTTAATATGCTTGTTGGCTATATCCTTAGTTATGGGCACATATCCTAACTTAACTAGGAAATAATAGATCTTTGCTAATCAAGAAAAGAATAAAGGAAACTGAGAAAGAAAAATAATAAAAGACTAATAAAAGCAAAGGATTTCACTTAACCTATGTATATCTCTTTATTAATTGAGACAAAGTGTGAAAAAAGTGGCGAAATAAATGAAAACCCTTAAAGATCTTGTCCTACGCCTTTTTCATTCAAATTTAAGATCGTAAAACATCTTGTTAAACTTAACACATGATACGAAAGACCTTTATGAGGACAATTTTTTTTATGATCAAACTCATAAATTTTTTATTACTTAAAAACTGCCCGAAGGGCTACAAATATCAAACCAGAGCCCACCGAAGGGTAGAAATCCTTGATAATCGGATTATCCATGTGGTTCAGATGACAATACACCGAGTACAAAGAACAACCACCCTCGAAAGGGATAAATAACAACCACCCTCGGGAGGAATAAACAAAAAAAAACTACAAAAATGAAACTTCGGTCGCCCGATCTGTTGCCGAGCCGCTGCCACGACTCTGGTCACTTATTTGCCGGAGGAATCACCAAACCACTCTAAAATCTCGTGAGCTCCACGGATCTGGCCCTCTTAAGGTGTGGATCGAAGCCGATGATGGTGGTTGAAATCCTCCATCGCAAGCCACGATGGAAGTTGAAAAATGGAGGCAACATAGAGTTTCGAAGCAGCGGCTACGTGGAAAAGGGGTATGGGTATAGCTGGATTTAGTAGAGAAGTCCCAACCTCCCCCATGGCGGCCAGATTTGGTTTTCGAAAGAGAATGTAGACAGAGAAAGAGTTGGGTAGGGTTCCCCTTATTTGGACATTTATCATTGAAGTTTTAGGCCCTTCGCCCTAACTTTTCACCAATCTTTCGATAATACTTTTTTTTTTTTTTGTTTTATCTTACTTTTCACCAGTCCCACTGTTCGGCTTGACGAAGAAAACTTGGAAAGTATAAAAATATAGCCTAAAGTTGAAAAGATTTCACTAAAATGTAAAAAAAACCAAAAAAGGAAATCTAGTATTCAAGCAGAACACCCAAAAAGCCGGGAAAAAATTATCCCAAAGGTTGAACTAAAAAACGACCCAAATTGAAGCTCAACAGATAGACATGGACATCAGAGCAGTAGTATATTTTTATTAATGACGTCATATTGTGTTGACAAGTGGCACGCAGTAGTTGAGATAGCACCATCCAATTGTACCGCCACCGTCATACATCGCCGTCTCGAATAAAATATGGGCACGGCGCAATTTAGCCAATAGCCATTTCCCGGAATTTAAACAAATATAATAACGCATATAAAATCCTACGTATACAGGTGATAGAATTCCTCAGACGTATCAGCCAATAAAAAGACACCCACTCATACTGACATCATAAGATCTCAGATTTGTCCAGAAGGCTTTGGTTTCTGCAAACCCTAGACTTCAGCGAAAAACCCTAGATTTCATTTGCCCAATAAACCATGTCGGTTTCAGAGCAGTGTGTGCTTTGATCCGTGAGTGTTAATTTTGTCATACATTGGGCATATACTAATTCGGGTTGATTTTTGGTATTGGGTTCAAATCCATGGTTGGTTTAATTGGTGAAAGGTCTGATTTATTGTTTTGTTTATATCCAGTTTGATGTGCACTTGCTCTGTCAAACTGCATATATTATTGAAACCAGTTGCATTTGTTTTGGCGAGATAAAAATAGAATCCGAATTGGGTTATGGGTTTAAGACTTGGTGGTAGTGTTTTCCTTTCCTTTTCTTTTCCTTTTTGGTTGATGAGTAAAGGTTTCATTTTTGCCGCAAGAGGTAATCTTTCCTCAACACGTATGATCAGTTAGTGCCCGATTGAATTTATTTTTTTCTTCTTTTTGCAATATACAGAATTTGAATTGGTTTTGAGTTTAAAGACTTGGTGGGTACTGTTTCCCTTTTTGGTTGATGGGAAAAGGTTTTATTTTTGCCGCAAGAGGTATTCTTTCCCAACTGGTATGATCAGTTAGTGCCCAATTTCATTTACCTTTTTTTAGCAATATACAGAATTTGAATTGGGCTTTGAGTTTAAGACTTGGTGGTTGTGTTCTTTGCCATCATATCGGATTGATTATTGGAAACTTAGGCGTGCCTCTAACTTTGGGGCCAATTGTGAACTGGGTTTTTATTTGGAGGTCAATTTAGGAGAGGGGAAGAGGAATTATACAGTTTGGTGTCAATGAGAGGAGGGGGGAGATGAGAGAGAGAGCTGAGGAGGGATTGGGGAGACAACAGTGACAACAATGTCATTGGGTCTTCGTAATTCAGGAAGCAATGGATCATTGCAACAACAGTTTCAAAATAGTCTGTTCTCAATTCAGACTACGCCTCCCCTTTCCGCCCGCAAGGCTTTTTCTAAGATGTCCAAAGAGAAGGAGAGTTTGTTCCATTGGATCTGTAAATTTGCCGGCCGCAAGAAGGTTGGAATGCTGCTCTTGTGTCTAGTCTCTGCTGCAGTTTTTGGATGGGTTTTGTATGTTGGCAAAGGTTTGATACCCCCCCCCCCCCCCCCCCCCTCTTATATCCCTTTTCCATAGGTGGCTCATTAGTTAACATATTAACAGGATTCATTTATGGATATATTATGTTCTTGTATTTGCAGTAAATCTACATGCTTAATTTATATGGGAAAATATTTAGGACACGTATCTACGAATCGTTATTTCACTTTTAATGACATACTTCAATCGATTTTGGTGAGGAAACGGGGAGGAATTTAAGATCAGATATTGGTTGTCAGTTGTTTCCATATGGGTTTTTTATGTGGGCAAAAGGTTGGATATCCCCTCTTTCTACTTCTTTTACTAGGTTGGTCACAATTTGATTTAGCTCCAAATCCATTTGTGTATGTTTATTTGTATTATTCCACAATATAATTATACAATTCAGTGAATTTAGTGAGGCGATGGGGTAAAGTTCAATGAAGATTAATCTATTTGTTTATGATTATTTATTGACAGGTGACACCGGGACACTAAAATTAAGAGTTTTGATCAATTTTATTGAGGAATGATTTATGATCAGCTATTAGTCATCAATTGTTCTGGGGCATGACCGTAAGAATTCTGGTATTAATTTCTGCTTAACTCTCTGAGCAGAGCTGGGGCGATTGAAATTCAAAGGCCCTGTCATGTGTTTGTTTCATGTTTGGACAGCGATTTGTAAAGTTCATTTCCAATTGGCATTTGGAATGTGCATAATCACTTTGATTAGGAAATTCACTTGAATGGGCGTCATCACTTGTTATCTCCGACTTGTATCAATTACAACATACTAGCTTTGATGCTTCCTGTAAATTTTGCCTGAGTATGTTGTTTTCTTTTGACTGTTGAAATGATTTGAATTTTGATAGTTTGAGAAAGGAATTTATTTGTGTTTTTGGATGTTTACAGGTGAAGATTCTCAAGAACACGGCCGTATCCAGAGCATTAGACTTAACAGTACTGTTGCTTTGAGCATTCCTGGATCATCGCCCACATATACCGAACAAAATAATGATAATGGCATCATTTTATCCACACAGAATTATGTGGAAAGTAATCAAAGTAGATTGCAACCTCCTGCATTTTTTACAGGATACACTCTTCCTCCGGGGAATCCGTGTGAAACTTTCACATTACCTCCCCCACCAGCAGATAAAAAAAGGACTGGACCGCGTCGTAAGTTTGGTTTCAGCTCTTTGCAGCTTCTATCAATTGCAATTTATCACGTTTTTTAGCATTTGTTACTTGCTACCAGAATTCACACACATGCATAATAATGACCAAAAAAAAAAAAAAGATTTCTTGATGACTAAATAACCCCTATTCTAACTTGTCGATTCTTGTTTATAAATACAGTGTAATTTCCGCTAAGGTTTTTTTTTTTTTTTTTCCGTCCCATTTTCTGGCTTCCAGCATGTCCAGTATGTTACCTGCCAGTTGAAGAAGCAATTGCGTTAATGCCAAATTCCCCATCATTTTCTCCCGTACTCAAACAGTTAACCTATATTCATGAAGAAAATCTAAGTAGAAGTGAGTTTGGAGGCTCAGAATTCAGTGGATATCCATCTCTGTTGCAAAGGAATGATTCGTACGACATACGAGAGTCAATGAATGTGCATTGTGGGTATGATATCCAGTCCTGGTACATCTAATTAGTTATTTTCCTTGAAAATTTATCTTTATTTTCCTATTTCTATTCATTCACTGCCAATATAATGTAATAGTGGTTTTTCTCATGCTATCTCTAAGTTATGCTTATTTTTCTTATTAATTGGCTCACCTGCGCCATCAGATTTGTCAGAGGAACTAAGCCTGGACGTCAAACAGGATTTGATATTGATGATTCTGACCTCCTTGAAATGGAGCAGTGTCGTGGGGTTGTTGTTGCCTCAGCAATTTTTGGTATTGCTCTTACAAAGTCCCATAAAAATGTCTCTCCTATTGTTAAGGTTGTATTCTAATAACTGTAGTCTTGACCAGGAGCCTATGATTTAATACAACAGCCAAAAAATATTAGTCAAGCTGCCAAGGAGAATGTTTGCTTCTTTATGTTTGTGGATGAAGAAACAGAACTATTTCTGAGAAATTCTAGTCAGCTGGATACTAACAAGAAGCTTGGATTGTGGAGAACTGTTGTCGTCCATAACCTTCCTTACACTGATCCTAGACGCAGTGGGAAGGTAAAATTTTACATTTATTCCAGTTCACCCTTTAAATCGACTTATATTGTGGTTTATGGCTATGCGGTTTACTTGCAGTAAACTGTGATTGCTCATGCAGGCTTTATTGATGAATTACTTTCTCTTCGTCATTGGTAAAAGCATACTGTCAGATGATGTTAGTATTTCCCCTGCTCGTCATGATAAAGCTGTTGAATAGGCTAAAACATTCTTGTAGCTGACATTGAGGGACATGTAGCACTATTACGAAGAAACTCTTCATTATAATAGAGCATTAGGTTATTGTGCCCAAGACCAAGAGGCTCACTGGAGGACAATACATGCTAATTTGCCATTCAGTTTTTTAATTTGCAAAACCTATCAAAATAATGTTTAAGATTTGCGAGTCTGTTTATTTCCACTAACATTGACAAATGTAACTCAAACTTGTCAACACTAATCTTATTGATTGAACAAATTTAAAGCAAAATCAGTTTTATGGTTATCCATGCTTCACTAGGGGACACTCTTAATATACTTATAAAGTGTTATATCACCAGTGAGAATTTTATCCCCTCAGAATTCAGTGTGTCAGCACTTGAGTACATGTAGCTCCACTTTGGATGCTATAACATACATTTTGACTCAACTCTTCTCTGTTCGTAGTTGGAGTCTGAAAACAATGTAGTTGACAAAAATAAGTTGAATGATTCTAGTCTTTGTAAACTTCCACCGATTACTATACTATGGAAGCTAAACCAAAATCGATTTACACAACCGTCAAAGGTATTTAGACATTTCTGAGACACAAAAGTAAGTTGCTGCATTTTGATATTCATCAACTGCTTTTGCAATTTACAGTTCTTTGCTTCTTCACTCAGTGCAGGTGTGGCATTTGTTATCTTTTTGTTGGCCTCCATTTTTTTCCCTAAATGATTTTATCTTTTGAACATAAATTGGCAAGCTGTAGTCACCAATATGATTATATTGCTTATGGTGATAGGTTTTCTTTTTCTTCTGCTCACTGTTTTGTATGCAACATGTTCACCTTTGTATTTTTTGCACCCATGGGTCTGCTACAGGATGAGCCAAATGTATGATTTCATATGCCTGTGTGCTAGTTCTCTTTATGGGAAGAAACAGTATGGTTGACATTGAGGTTCAATTTGTTTCTATTTATTCCGCACCATGTTCTGAGTTTCATTTGAAGCCTCACAGAAGGGAAAAAACTGAAATTTATCTACCAGCATGATTATTTGCTCAGTTTTTTTGTTTACATTAATGTTTCTTGCAGTCAGAATCCTTATTTTGTGCTAGAGGCTCACCTCTGGACGTACACCATGTTATTGGCAAATGTTTACGAAGGAATGAAACTTGGACCAATGATGATGATTGTGCATGTAATTAGCTTGTTTTATAGTTATGGCAAGCAACTCTGGTGTGCCATTTCAAATCTCATTTGCGGTTTTATTAGGTCTTTTAGGCTGCAATACCCCATTAGTTTACATCAGGTAGTGCTTGAAAATATTTTGACACAGGTTATACTTTTGGCAGATTCCAAAGCTTTTACTGCATAGGCTTTTCCCCAATGTCCGCTACTCTCTCTGGATTGATGGAAAACTTCAGCTAGTTGTGGATCCATATCAAATCCTTGAAAGGTACTTTTTTTAATAATTACTACCTTTTTTCTCTTTCTATTTTTGTTTATAAATCGCTAAAGACGCTTGCAAAGTTAAGTTGAAAGCAGATGCCTACTTGATAACACTTGTGTCTTGAGTTGGATGAATTAGATTCCTCTGTACATGGATTCCTACAGCCGTTAATTTTCCGCTCGTGATATTTTCTTTCTTTTGACTATCTCATGAGTTAGGCATGGCATCAGCACCAAGTAGTTTCCGCACATCAGATTATGTAATTGCGAAGTGCTACACCTCTAAACAGATCGAAATTGGACCAAATTAAGGCCGGTCCAAATCCAATCCCTGTTATTGCTGATTTCCAATATTCCACCTCTGACATTGTTCTCTTCTTAAGGGATTCAACAAACTGTTTCTTGAGATTTACTTTCTGGTCCTACTTAGGAATCTGAGATGCTACATTCTAAGTATACGACTGCATATGGCATTTCATTTAGTACTATGCCTAGGCCAAAAAAGGGGTTTATATTTGATTCTTTGAACTATGTGCTATAAATAGCTGGTAAAGAGCAAGTCAACCCTAATCAAACCATACTAGCTGTTTGTTCCTATCCATTAGGGACAGCTATATTGTACCTTTTTTTTCCCGCAATTCTGCTCCGTCAAGGGCTATATGGTGAACTAAATGTTATAACATACTCACTTTTACAACAACATCGTAGGTTGATTTAGGCCTTCTCCTCCTGCTGGCTCTTTCATTTACAATGATCTCATCTCTGTTATTAACTGTAGCATTTTCTGGTCTCCTTTGTATATGACCAAACTGTCTTGGCCTGTTTTCTCTCCACTTGTCCTCAATTGGTGAAGAGCAAGTAAATTGAATATTTAGCAATGGCCAACATAAGCATGTGGACACACAGCTGCGACCTGTCTTATGCAAATCTCAATATGCCTTTTTCAAAAAAATTTGTATTAATCTTCCAGGTTCTTGTGGAGAAAAAATGCCAGTTTTGCAATATCCAGGCACTATAAACGCTTTGATGTGTTTGTGGAAGCAGAGGCTAATAAGGCTGCTGGGAAGTACAATAATGCTTCTATTGATTTCCAGACTGAATTTTACAAGATGGAGGGTCTAACTCCGTACTCTGAAGCCAAGCTTCCCATTACAAGTGGTACGGGTGGTTTCTTTTCTTCCATTCTTTCCTGTTGTTGATGGCATTACTAACAATGATTGATATAAATTTTTTTTTTATAACTGTCTGGTTTGCAGATGTTCCTGAAGGATGTGTGATAATAAGAGAGCATATTCCTATCTCCAACCTCTTTACTTGTCTTTGGTTCAACGAAGTTGACCGTTTTACTTCCAGAGACCAGATTAGTTTTGCTATTGTAAGGGACAAGATTGCAGCGAAAACAAATTGGACTATTAATATGTTCTTGGATTGCGAGAGACGGAACTTTGTAGTTCAGGTAATTCTCTTTATCATTTTCCTCAGCTCATGCATGCACCGGAAATGGTAGCCTCTGGTAAATAAAGGAAACATAGGCATTTTCTTGCTTGTGCGTTTACGCATTCTTGCTTCTTTTGGGCATGCATGGAAGATTTGAGCTGCTCCAATTTTGGTCATATGTTACACAAAAGCACCATTTCCGTTTTAGATCTCATAATCTGGAATAGTGAATACATTCGATTATTGAAAATTGCAGCCTGAAAGTATGTTAAAAATCTCAAAACTACTCAATATGACTTGAGGCAATGGTTCTCGTTTTGTCATTGCCTCATGATAGATTTTTGATTTTTTGCACATATAAATAAACAACTCAGTGTACTAAGCTATCAATGATCCTTGAGCATTTCTGTACAAACTTCTCTAGTTCTTCCTCTCGAAGTTGTTCTTGCTTTATGTGTAGACTTATTTTTCTGTCTTTGGCTTTTTGATTGCAGAATCTTATTCTGTTTCTCTCTTCACTGCTTAGTTCATAAATTCTCCTGTTACTTGGGTTTTCTTTAAACAATTTCCAGTTACCTTGCATTTCTGCTGTTGGTTTAAGCTCTCTCTCTCTCTCACACACACACATATTTTGTTATCTTTCCTACTTGCAGGGGTATCATAGAGATTTTCTAGAGCACTGGGCTCCTCCAGGTGCTGCTGCTATTGTTCATCCCCCACCACCTTTTGTTGATCAAAGACCAAATAAAACAACACCTGAGATTTCGACAGAAAATATTTTAAGTCCTCCAATAAAGCAAATCCCGGCAAAGCAGGGAAGAGAAAAGAAATCCAGTTCCAAGAGCCACCGCAAGGTTGCTGCTGGCAGTAGGGAAATCAGTTCCAGATAAGATTTTTGTTTTAGGCAAATTTATAGTTATTTTCCTTCCCTATTTAAAATCATTCAGTATGGGGCTGGGAATATAGGCAAGATGAGAGCTTTGTAGTTGTGTTTCTGCACAACAGAATCTCCTCTCTTTTTTTCTTTTTTTCATCATTCAAATCTACCCATTATTTGGTGTATATATACAGTTGAGTTTCTATAAGTATCACATGGACAGCTGCCATTTCCTCATTTGAGGGAGCCCATTTTCTTGTTTTACAGGAATCATTGTATTGGACCTCAGTTATTAATGAAAATCTTGGTTTTACTGTGTCCAATGATACTTGTATTTGTGAATTCTTTCATTTCAGTCATTACATGTTCCTTCTGTTTTAGCAATGAGAGGACAGATTTAGGAATATAGGAATTCTGAAAAGTTATCGTGCGACTGAGAATCCCGTGTCAAGCTATTAAGTGTGTCTAATCTGATCATATTTTCAAGCATGGCAACAGCTTCCAAGAACTTTGAATGCTAACTAATTTTTTGTTCCAATAACATTATTTGATTGAAGTACACTGGAAAACTGCAACTAGAAGTTGTTTGCAATGAATGGTTAGGTCCACCACTAACTTATGATACCCACATGTTGAGTTTGTAGTTAAGCTATCAAGAGAACATGATCTCCCACATGTTGAGTTTGTAGTTGAGCTATCAAGAGAACATGATCTCAGCTTTGTAGTTTATATGGTGAAACCAGTCTTTGGTGGGACGGTAGCTGCTATGGTTCTTTGGTCCCTGATGGGACCCACCGCAGGTCTAGAGTTCTTATGATCATGCTCAGGGGAGGATTACTATGCCCGGTTGCCTCCTCCTCCGCCCTTTTTGATGATATATAAAAATAAAGAAAAAAAGTTCCTATGGTGGAACTCCTAGTTTAGAGAAATGGGCACCTTTTGACAATTTTTTGTACACTACAATTGATGCCATTCTGAAGATTCGATTTGCTGGGGAAAAAGAGGAAAGGCAATGGAAATGTAAATATGGTTAAAGAAGTAAAGTGAGAAATGTCTTCAAGTACTTCTGATTGTTTGGTTAGTTCAGAAAATGAAGAGAAAACGATTAGGCGTTTGTCAAAGAAATCAATTTTCTCGTTTTCATCAATAATCCACGTGCTCCCATCCAGGCTGGAGGTTCTGCTCATAAAAGGGAGATCTTCCTGGAGCTTTTGTTCTTGCTCACTCTGTTGCTACAAGAAGTGATGACCTGTTTTTCATATTGCAGTTTTGTATTTCTATTACTCAGTCACTTTTGTATGATTTTTTTTTTTTTGATGTATAAAGAGAAAATTTTATTCCAATTGTGTTATCGCCGATGCATAGGGGAATTTTTATTTATTTTTGGTATGATTGTATATGTGGTATCTGGTGGTAGATGATTAGTAATTTACATAGGGGAGTAATTTAGTATGGACAATTGTTGTAGGCTATGTTTTCAAATCGGAATATGTATCGAGTATCATTCTTTTATTTTATAAATCCTATCGTGATATGTATCATGTATCGTATTGTAAGATACATTAACCAATGAATTATGCATTTATGTAAATAAAAAAATAAAAAAATTATGCATCCATATAAGAAAAAAAAATTTAAGATGCAAAACTTTTAAGTCTTTCAATTGAGTCTATCACATTGAGGCAAACAAAAAATCGACGCATGGTTCTGTCTACTATTCAAGTCCTGCGTTGAGGTTGAAACTCTTTCAAATGGTTTGAACATAATTAGATCAAACGACTTAGACTAATATATTTTTGGTATTCCGCTTCATAAAATTAGTTTGATATTTTCCCAATACGCAATCGTGTAATACATACCGCATCGGGTTATCCCCGCATCTATAGTACATTACATCTATTTATAAATCATAGTATACGCTATCGTATTGTAGAATTTCTATGCAAAAAAATACGATATTAGATACATATGGTTTATGAAAAAGAAAATGGAAAGCCAATATCCTGGAAAACCTTCTCCAATGAGTTTGTTACGAACATAAGTAACTTTCCAATTGAACAAAGCCTAGTTGAGCATTTTTCTGCTCAAGCTACAAGCTAACATTTTTGTGGTAAGCCTACATGTGGAGACTAAGAAATTCAAGAGGCTTCACAAGACTATGTTCTTGGTTCTCTAAAAGCTTAGGGATTCAAAAAATTGGCTTATGAATTTGATCGAACAGTTGGTGGGTGGTATCGTCGTTTAATCGAACAGTTGGTGTTGTGAGATTACTTGAGTTGGCATTGAAGGTAATCTCAGTTCTTTGCTGAAAATATTTCTTCCACTTCATCAGTGAAAACCCCCCATTTCCCCAATAGTTTATGTCATTCAATTCTTCCACTGACCAGATATGTCATTGTTGGTTGTTGATTGTCTGTGTTCAGACTTCAGAGACAAAGGCCATTGTTGGTTGTTGCAAAAGATGTGGAAAGTGAGGCACTGTCAACTCTTATTCTAAATATACTCCGTGCCGGAATCACGGTTTTTTTTTTTTCCCGTCTTGTTGGATATTGCTTTCCTTTTTTTAGATACTGATCCTTTTTCATAGGGCGCGGTAGGTTTCATTTTGAACGGTTATGTTTTCATCCCGAAATTTGAATAAACCCCCCCAAATGCCGTCATTTTCTAAATTCCCTATTATTTGGGTACACATAAGGTAAAGAATTTCGGGATGTAAAAATTGAACTTCGAGGTCCTATAATTAGTACTACTATGTAAGGCAAAGAATTTTGGGATGTAAAATTAAACTTCAAGGTCCTAAAATGGATTGTCCAAGAAGATTCTTTTCTGAAATCAAATTCTTTTACGTCTCTGTCCTTGGGTTCTCAAATGATTTGCTGTTTGGCTTGCTATTGCTTTGTCTACCACGAAGTTTCAACGTTTATTGCTTTAATGGTATGCTGTTTTGGGTGCTATGTTTGCCAATAGCTCAACTTTGGTACCAATATATCACAGGGTTCACAGATGCTTATGATATTTAGGATTTTTCTTTGTGAGAAGAATAGATCCTAAGTAGCATCACAACATTGGAACAACATTGCTATAACAAAGCAATTTGGCACGTCATTGGCATTCTAGGAATTTCTCACTTTTCATTGGAATTTTATAGCAACAGCAGGTCAAGTAGCATGTAAAATCAAACCATTGGAGATGCTCTAAGGAGTGAATTGCTATTCAGTGGCTAAGGTAACGAAGGTTCAATATAACTTTATCTGTGTATATAAAACTCTTTGCGTCTTAGCTACGGGGATTTTCATTTTAGGCCATAGCGTCCAAGGACGACACAATTATTCTTGATGGTGCCAGTGACAAGAAAGCCATTGAGGACAGATGTGAACATGTTTTGTTGCTTCCTGCTTAAGCTACGTTAAGCCCCTTTTTTCCTCCTTAAGTTAGCTAATGGGTGAATTGATTGACCAATTGGTAATTAAAAATCAAGCAGCAAAAAGAACCTGTTGAAATTTCGTTGGATCCTAACCGATATATGCTGCGTACCATTTGTAATTGCAGATTAGGGCGGCAATTCAATCGAGCACTTCCGACTGTGAGAGAGAGAAATTGCAAGAGAGATTACAATTTTCATTTGCCATCCTCATTTTATCCGAAGCAGTACTTATGATGAACACAATCTAACCTGTTTGCTTTTAGATTGGAGGGGAAAGTGAACTGAAGTTGGCCAGAAGAAAGACAGAGTGACAGATGCTTTCAATGCCACCAAGGCGGCGGTGGAAGAGGGGATAGTACCGGGTAACTTTATTTTTTAATCTCTTTTCTTGCGAGTCTACTAGAAAACTAAAATTATATGAGCAGAATGAGAAAAGATCTTTATTTGCAGGCAGTGGAGTTGCTGTTCTCTACGCATCAAAAGGGTTGGATTTGCTGCCAGGAGCCAACTTTGATCAAAAGATTGGTGTTCAGATCATTCAGACTTGCAAACCAAAATTCTTTCACAGAGGATATGATTTTTCTTGTAAGGATCTATTCATTCGAAATCTGATCGGTTACAAATTGCTATATATCCAACTGTGTGCTTGTTTGTAGGGCTTATTGTATTCCACAAAGCCATTTAGTATTGTTTTTGTTCTAGTGTAAAGTGATATGGCTTTTGTAGTTGTCAGTCCAAACCTCTAGCAGACATGTCAGAATTTGTTCATATTGGTTGGATGAAGTCTTTTTTACCTTTGGTTTACTACTGAATAATCCCTGCGGAACTTTCCAATGCAGACACCGGTTTAGAGAGGGCTGTTATTGTTGGCAAGCTATAGGAGCAACACGACCCTGATCTCGGGTATGATGCAGCCAAAGGTCTGTAGACTCTTCCCTATTACCCTGTTTGGTAAAACACGTAGTAGCTTTTTCTAGAATTCACATGCTTAAACAGTTGCCAAATGAAAAGATGAAGGTTTTAGAAGCTTTCTGAGTCTGCTTGCCACATCTTCCGCTTATTCTAAATGTTTCTAAAAATACGCCCTATAAATCCGTTACCATTTTGAGCTTAGGAAGTAGAATGCACCCCCGAAAACTACTGCAAGCACTTGTTTGGATTTTTGTTTTCTAATGCTAGATTTTCTACAATCAACAAATAACTGACGCCGAAGGGGCCATTGCCTTTGTTTCAACTCGACAAAATGACGTTGTCGGTTTATACTACTACCGAGAGTTATTTAACTCAACAAGGTGAATATGTAATTATGGTCCCACTGAAAGTAATAAGAACTGCGTTCGTCGATGCAGCAAGGTAAACTAAACGAACTCCTTTTCAGGTTTTGATCATCTAGGGTTCGATTGTACACCTTATGTCTTATGATTGTTGTTACTTTGTTTGTAGTGTCTCGTCGCTGATGACAACTAGTTGAACTTCCCAAGGATGAGAAGGATATCAGTGCAATGGGTGGTGGCATGGGTGGAATGGGTGGCATGGATTATTGAGGATCCTAGCCACCGATAGTTCTCGTCTGACCCGACTAATGATGTTTCCCACAAATGAAAATAAACGTTTTTGTTTTGGCTGATATGGTTGATCGTTTATGGAGCGAACTGTAAATGCAATCATGGTGAGAGGTCGTTCTGTTGAGTGTAGCAATTAGTTTGGGCAGAAGGAAGATTGATTTTCCGAGGAAGGATAAGGGACTCCCAACCCGCCAATGGAATGTCTGGTTCGAGCCATTGCTACTGTCCGTGAAGACAGGCCGTCACCAAGGTACCACCTAGGTACAAGTGGATATAAGTGTGTACCCCATAATCCCTTGCCACTGGCAAGACTCGAAACTGAGTCTCCCCTGGGAATGTGAGGCACCCTACCCACCAGGATACCACCATCGGTGTTGGATGATTGGTTCTTGTCCACGGAAATTGCCACTCGATTGAAAAATGGGTTCACTCGTGTGCATGTTAACGTGAACATCACATGGTTATGAATTTTAGTCAAGCAAAATAGACTAGTTTTTTGGCTGTTAGTATTGAATAAAACGTAGCGGTAACAGAATGGTGTAGCGGAGTATCGAATGATATAGCGAGAACAAGGTGTAGCAACCATGAATTTTTTAGAAAAAAAAATTTGCGCCAAAGCCCGGCCGTAGCAGCCATGTAGCAGGCAAAAAAATTTGGATAAAAGCCGCTACGAATTGGCCGAAACGGGTGTGAATTTTAGATAGCACTACTAAGACGGGGTGTAGCGGTATCAAAGGACCGAAATAGCATGAATTTTCCCTTTTCAATCCCCGTCTCCCGGTATGCAATGGTTCAGCATAAATTATCTCCGTCGAAGATAGGATACCACATCTTTGGTCTTCGTCACGGGAATCGGATACCACATCTAGATAGGAACGCAACACAATTTTCCTACTGATGGCATTTGTAATTACCATTTTGTGTTTCCACCTAAAATCTCAAGTTCGATTTCTTTTGCCAACATACTCTTGGGGCTATTGGGGGTTATGTCTGGTCATTACCTCGCCTCAGAATTAGTCGAAGTGTGCGCAAGGTGTCCCGGACATCCGATTATCAAAAGAAAAATCTTTTGCCTCCGTCGTCATTTATTTTTCTCTTCCTTTTGAACGGCCCATAGTCACTTGTTTGGCCGCCTCTATTTTGTACCGATTATATCATTATGATGAGTGTGATGGCAGATATTAGTTGGTAAACCACATGGCTATTGGTACCCTTTCAATTACCACCATTGTTTTTGCCAGAGTTATTGCCGAGTTCTTAATCACAACGGATATCAAGCTCATCTTTATTGCATTTGACCCCATCACCTCATAGCACTTTAGTGCTTCTATACAACCACGAGGCCAATTGCCCAGGTTATTTAAAAAGCAGAGTTGGTCATTGCAATACCTATTATTTTACTTCTCTCAAGTTTCGACACGTCTATATATCGCAAAAGATTTAACTTGAGTTCAAAAAACCTATTTGGTAGCTTCTAACTTGAGCCTTGAGTTCAACAGGCTCAAGGAATGGAACAGGGCCTCCATGAGGCACTTGTGGGGTTTGTGCAAAAAAGAGGATATCCTATGGGTGAAATGGATTCACTTCTAGATGATTAAGGGTCGAAATATGTAAGCTCCATAAGCCGAACTCCCTATTTTTGGGTTGGCACGTCAATGACCAAAATACACATTTGCCTGTACTCCCCAGTTTATTGAGTTGTAATCCTTATATTATTTTAAAGCGTCTGTTTTAGGATGTGAAAAAGAATCACATATATTGTAATTTTTGTTTTTCCACTTGAGTGCACTAGTTTTTAGTCAAGACATTCCTCCAAGCAACATTGGCCTTCATTACTTAGCAGATTTCAAGGCAGATTCATTTTGCTCAAGCAAAAAGTTTTTGCTCGAGCAAAATAGGCGTTTTATGTTCAAACGACCCACAACAGTTTTCAGCCCATCGATACTCTATTTATATGACCTATAAGGTCGAAAATATGCACATTGGCTGTGTATAACCCTAGCAGACTTTATTTCACTCTCCATCTCTTTCGGCGGCTAGGGTTTGTATGAACCTTGTAAAGACCCGTAAAATTAAATTATTTTTCCGGAAATAATGTTGGAGAAATGTGAGAAACTAATTAAAATGTTTAAGAGTTGGGTTATGTGGTGTTATGTGTG
>JAXBDA010007908.1:0-16268 GCA_036023075.1 Gaultheria prostrata
TAATTTATTAAAAATAGGGAGGGTAATAGGGAGTGTTGTTGGAGTGTTGATAGAAAAAGTGTCAAGTTATAATAGATATATGCACTGTTCACAAACTTTTTTGAGGAATTATTGTTGGGGTTGCTCTTAGCGGCGTTGTTTTGGGAAGAGTAATCCGCCATTTTCGGTGATGATGAATGCATACAATGCAATACTACTTCGTTCGTGCAGTGAAAAGAGAGTACAGTACAGTACTCTCTCTCTCTCTCTCTCTCTCTCTCAGAATCCAGTCTAGTCAGAGCAGTCTTCTGGGAGCTGTATTCGTACGAGAGAGGGGGAGAGGGAGAGAAGATCGAGGAGGAGGCGGAGAGTGAATTTTGAGTGCGCCCTTTGAACTGCTGCGCTCTCTTCCCCAGGAAAAGAATCATAGTTAGTGTACCATCTCCATATCCCGATCGGTCGCGTTAGAGCAACAACACCAGCTTAGCCATAAGGGCTAAGGGCTTATTCGTTTGTGTTTTCGGAATTGAGTTTTGAAAATTCTCCGTTGTTCGGTTTTCCCAATGGGTTTTCTGTCCTCTTTTTTAATAAAGGATTTTGAGAACCGGTTCTCAAAAATCCATTTGAGTTTTCAACAAGGATTTTCAAGGGTTTTGAGAACCAATTCTCAAAAACCTTTCCAAACAAGGTGTTAAGCTATTTTACCAATCCAAAATAAGAAAATATGGCCTCCAACAGCCTCTCTTAAGGCTTTGGTAAAGTCTCTCAATGTACAGTACTTTGCTACTTCTACCTAAGCACTATTCGACTGGTAAGGATTTAAATATTGTCTTTTATTCTCTCTCTCTCTCTCTCTCCCTCCCTCCTAGAATTGTGTTGTAATATTTCAAAAAGAAAAAAATAATATTTTAATGAAATGTAGGTAAAATAGAGTGTATTGTTGGAGTGTTGAAAGATATACGAGTTAAATATGCATTGTTCACTAGCACTTTTAGCAACATTTTTGCCCAAGCTATTGCTCTTGCTCTAAAGCCCGCAGTAGCAACGAAACTGGGGAAAGCATACGAAAAAACAAGTGCACCTGATCCACCATATATCTTATAACCATACACTGATAAGGGATGTATGAATTCTCGAGAAGAGAGGAGCCACGGTAGAGTACGCCATGCTAAGAGCATCCCCACAATAACTCTCCAAAAAAAATCGTGAACAGTGCACATATCTATTATAGTTTGACATTTTTCTTATCAACACTCAAACAATCCTCTATTACTCTCCATATACCAATTAAATAATATAAATTACATATAAAATATATACACACACATAAAATAAAAAAAGATAAAAAGAGAAGGGTTTGGGAGTGAATAGTGGCTCCCTAAAAAGGGAGGGATATAGGGAGGCACTATTCACATATGTATTTTGTTAACCTATTTGGGAGGCGTAGCCCATATTTAATGCTTACCTACCTAAAATAAGGATAGAGAGAGGTTTAGGGAGCCTGTCGGGCAAGCTTGCCCTTAGTTCCTGTACAGCATGTTGAAACTTGTTAGTAATGTCACTAATGAGTTCTTTGTTTGATAAAAATCCGTTAAATCAACCGTTGATTTTAGCACATGAGGGAGAAAGCTATTTGCTAAAATGTTTAATTTTATCTCTATCAAGAATTTTTGTTGATTTTAACAAATTTTATTAAATAGATAATTAATATTCTAAATTGTGGATTGTGGGTTAAACTTTGCAATTGTAATTATAGTTTGGTAAAGCGTTTAGACGACACATGCACAAATATTTTACAAAAAACAAATGTGAGTAAAAGTACAATTAAAATATAAAACCTTCCTCTTTTTTTTTTTTTTTTTTTGATCGGGAGAAAGGGTTGGACTTGGAAAGGAGCAACCAGCATAGTAACCCTCTTGGGCGTGTTCATAGGGGCTTGAATCTACTGTGGAATATCTGATTCGAGCCATAGATTTGACATACCGTCGTCATAGCACCACCAAAGTAATAGATGTCATAAGATGAACTCTACAATCCCGCCTGCGACGAGACTTGAACCTGAACGGTTCATTTGGGAGTGTTAAGACTCTGCCATCTACGCTATCACAATCAGTGGTAATATAAAACCTTAATTTTTACATTCTGCATAATTCAAATCATTTTGGATAATGTATTTTGGTTGAATTCATTCTATAATTGGTTCTTCAAAGGTGTTTTGGCTCCTCCTATGGAAAAAAAAACCCAGAAATTGGTGTTTTGGTTTATTCGTTTTGTCTTTATGCAAAAACATTTGCTTTATTAGTTTTGCGTCAATTTTTGTGGTTTATTGGTTCCTCTCGACGAGATGAATCTAACAAGTATGAAATTATAGTGAAAATTAATTAATTTTTGAATAAAGCCAAATTAAACCAATAAACCACGTATTTTTGGCTTTATTCCAAAAAATTTAGTTTTGACTATAATTTTATACTCTTCAGATTCGTTTCGTCGAAAGGAACCACTAAACCACAAAAATTTGATGCAAAACTAACATTTGTGAATTTTTTTTGAATAAAAACAAAATGAATAAATCAAAAAACTGGTTTGAGTTTTTTTGCCAAAAGATAATCAGCTTTTGTACATACTTTTTTTGGCCTCCTTTGGCTATTTGTTGTCTTTATTCAAAAAAAATTTGCATTTGTTAGTTTTGCGTTAATTTTTTGTGGTTTATTGGTTCGTCTCAATGAGAAAAATATAAAAAGTATGAAATATGATGAAAATTGATTATTTTTTGAATAATACCAAAATTAAGCCAATAATCCACCTATTTTTGGCTTTATTAAAAAAAAATTAGTTTTGACTATAATTTTATACTTTTTAGATTCATCTCGTCGAGAGGAACCAATAAACCACAAAAAATTGACGCAAAACTAATAAATGCAATTTTTTTTTGACTAAAGATAAAATGATAAACCAAAAAAACAGTTTCTGATTTTTTTGCCAAATGAGGCATTGTGGCTTGTTTCTAGTTTTTTGCTCGAAAAAAGAAAAAGAAAAAAGAAAACTAATCACGATTCTATGTTGATCCGGACTGTTTCTTTTGTAAGTTTCGATGTTTTTATCGTCAATGCAAAAATAGGCATCAGTAAATGTCTGATCGGATATACTTCTCAGAAGAAAAGTAAATGGACAGAATTTGTATGTTCATTTCTATTGTGACAAATATAATTTGTTTAAATGCATACCGATGTCAAGACTAATTTTATTATTTGCACGTATGATAAACAAATCGAGACTTCTTAAATGACAGTTCAAATCGTCAAATCAAACCGTGTTGGGTGTTGTTTTGCATCCTATAAGATATCACATAGTGTAAGGTTAACTTCTCTCATTCCACTCGCATTCAAGCCCAACAATAAAGAACAAAAAACAAGGATAATTTTCGCCTTTCTTCTACCGAGGGTACGGGGGGCAAACCTTGCTCACCCAAATACTTTGTGTTTTTAGATTAAGTTTCTACTACGGTATTTCTTGTATTCTAGAACTACAAGTTGTCAAATGAACGAGTCAATATCCTCATATACATATGATTTGATAAGAGTACCAAAAATACCGTAATAAGTTAAGGCAATGAAGGGACTAGCACTTTTCCATCCGAAGAAACAAACAATAATAAAGGGCCTAACTTGCAGTTTTCAAGTGTTATGGATTGTGAAGTGTTACCACAAGAATTGCTTACGATTGTGCGTATAGCAAAAAAGATGAATAAAGGTCACCCGTTGATGACCAGTGTACTTTGTTTCGTTACTGATAACTAGTATACCCATAAGCAAGCAGAATAACATGCCCAAAAATGGGATTGCAGCCATTGCTTCCACCTCGAAACCAGAATGAACATGCATAAAAATGGTATCGAAGAAATGGCAAGAGATAAGAGAACATGATTTACCTAAACAAAAAATTTAACGTGTGCCGTCATAAGAATCCCAACTTTAAACGTGGCTGCGATACGACTCGTCACACAAAATTTAAAAAAAAAAAAAAACTGAATGAAACACAAAAAACCTTCTCTCGAACCCTATACACCCCACCTCTAGCACTAGCAGCTCCACAAAATGCACATACTAGTCTCACCCTGCACAAAAAAAAAAAAACTTCGCAAATCAGTGACCAGCAATATGTCTTACAGATTCTCTATTTCCGCATCCAAAACTAGAAGGAAGTTTGTGCTACAACTAAACTGTTGGTTAAAAATCAACTAAAATCTGGGTGGCCAGCATCTATGATATGACTACACAATATAGGACGCGACGATCACCATAACTGCCCCCATTTTTTTGGGGAAAAAAAAGAAGCAATTAAAAGCTACAACATTGTTGATTTCTATGAAGCGGAAGAATTCTGTCAAGAGTTTCCCTTACAATCTCTCTCGCTCTCTCCCCGATCACCTTTTGGAAAAGGGAGCCGCCGACGCTGCCGGGGCTTAGAAAAGTGATACTCCTATCATTCTATTGCAATTCACAAATTGCTATCCTTTTCCAGGTCAAATTGCTCAATCTCCCTATGTAGCGTCTGACATCGTGATGAAATTCCAATAATACAGTGTAGCGGCCGGGTTCGCCATGGCCCGTTTGGCTCCCTATTTACTGTGAGGTTCACCCCTGTTAGCCCTAGCCGGCGGTACAACGAGAGACCGAGGCAACTTCCTCCGTGCGCTCGGAAACATGACGCCACGGGCGTAGAACGTGGATAGGGCACAATCGGGTGCGGAACGGCACCCAGTCCGTCCTCGGTAAAAGGTAGCGCTCAGGGGACGCCTGACAGCCTTGCCGAGGCTATCACCTAGGACGTTGGGCTCGGTCGATAACCGCCTCGGCCTTATGAGCGCATGGCATAGCATACTAGGGCTCGGCACCAGGCGTGCCTGACAGCCTGCAGTGTGCTTTTGTGGCGCCAACCTACTGGTCAAGGGGTTATGCCTGCAATATCATGTGGTTGCCTGGGGAGTTCTCCCAAACGAGTTGACTCTGTGCGCAATAGGTATGACGCGAGCTAAATCCCAGAGCTCGAGGGCGGCCGAGGTATAAATGTTTGCTCAGAGCCGTCTGATGATGGGACCTGAGTGTCAGGAATGGACAGCGCGCGTGAGCTGCCCGAGGGGCGTGGGAGACACGTCCCACTACGCCTATAAATACTTCTCTCACCTACCGTATTAAAGGTTCCTCTCTTCTCATTGAATACCCTCATTACTCTCTCTCTCTCTCTCTCTCTCTCTACATTTATCAGTCACATCATCTTCTCCGGTCATTTACTAGGCCATCGAAGTGTCTCCCTGGACAGCCATCGTTCGGGCTAGGCACTCACGCAGTTGTTCACGTGTGCAGGTTTTCTCTTCAGGACATCCTCCGGCCCACTTCTAGGGTTCCAGCGAGATCACTCCAGCTCTCCTCTACTTGCGACATCCAGGACGGTCCAAAGAGGTCATTCCGGCAAAGGGCTTCCCACATACAGTTCTGTAACCATAAGAAAACTGAAAGCAAAAAGGAGAAACAAAATACTACTAAAGGAAATAAAACTCATATTAAAAGATTCAAATCTCCCGCAAAATCGTAATCTCATGATTTGTTTCCTTCTCCTACTATAACTCCACCTCCTCTACAACATTACTGGTAAAAAGACACAAACACATTTATATGCAACTGCAAGTATAAAATATTCAAATTTACATTACCCAACACTTCTATATACCTAGAAAAAAACACATGGAATTTACACAGAATTTGAAAATCAATGGCCCAGATTCACTTGGAGAGAATCTGGGCCACTGATTTTCACTTTCTGGGTAAATTCTGTGTATTTTTTCTGGATACGTAGACTTTTCCTTTACATTAAGATATTCCGACAATAGGTAATCATTAACAGTTTTATATAACTTGACAATAATTTCTTTTCCAGTGAGTTACAATTTGTTTGTTACTAAAAGTGTACGAAATACTATTCGATTTCAGAAGATCGACTACACAAACACACGTGAACACCCATATAGGTATGTAAATCCAGCTTATGTTTGTGAAGTTTGCTGAGTTTGGTGTATTAATTCTTGAATAGTGAGTATGCACAACTGTGCTACAGGATATGCTTTGAGCACGTACATGTGCGCACACTCACACGCTCTCTCTCAAACTTTAGTACAGGATATGCTTTGAGCACGCACAAACGCTCTCTCTCAAAGTTATAGTGCATAAGAGCCTTGTACTTTGCACATGGTTACCGAGAAATACAGATCCTACCCATTCTGGATTGTAACTGGGATCCAGGTGAAGTATTGATCCAATTCCTAAAATCCTTGGAAATAATTATGTTCCAGTGAACTATGTTTTGGAAACGGGATCAATCGAGGATTAGTGCCGTCCGTGCAAGCTGCATGGTTTATATTGTCGGGAAAAAAATTGGGAATTTATTAACCTAGAGCGAATCCATGAAGCTAAACACTTGAAACTTCACACATTTCAAGAGTATATTTTTTCGACCTTAACATGTGCCTATTGGGCACACGTTAGCATTTTCCTTTTTTATAATGCTAATTTTGGTTTTTAGATTTTTCTAAACATTTAATTGGATACATTTTGAACACCCATAAGTCAGGTAATTCATAATTGAATACCTAATACATTAGCTCAAACAAAATTCACTCATGCTGACAAAAGTTAGATACTAATAAAGGAAAAAATCAATATTTATTAGTTTTCACATGAGAGTGGAAAAGTTGGGTTAAATTCCACATGTGAAGATGGCAAAGGCCGAAAAAAACCGTTTTCAGATTTGTTTGTGGAGTAATTTTTTTTTTTTTTGTCATTCGTCATTTTTAATCTATTACATAGGGGAGGGGGAATATGACTCGATCCCGGAATGCAGTGTGGGACATCCAAGAACTCTACTGCATGAGCTCGCCACCACTTGCTCGTGGAGTAATTGACGAGGGTGAAAAGTTTTAGGCCTTGTTTCCCATTTGATTTTATGAGAATCTCATATTATCAAATGAGTGATTTTAGCAAATGAAAATTGGTTGATTTTAGCAAGTGACTTACTCATTTACTAAAATTACCCGTTTAATTTTTACTTTTATGGTAAAATCAAATGGGAAGCTCAGCGGTACTACTATCAAAACTGAGTGGTTTATGTATAGGAGTATTTGTCTGTACCTTCGGAAACTTGGTTCAGTTGATGAGCCATTTTCTCTAAAAAGTGGTTATGACTGGATGTAACGACAAACAACGGGTTGGTGCCGAGGAGTAGTAACGTCTACTTTTTCCGAAAATGTCCGGACAAAAGAAATGAACGGCTCAAATTCATACTCCCTCCGTCCCATTTTCATAGTTCCATTTGGGGATTCCAACTTTTTAAGGGAACACAATGATTACACTATAAAGTGTTCAATTTTCCATTTATGACCTCTCAAAAAGGTGATTTGATTGATGAAATAATAGTACTTTAATTCAAACAAAAGGGTAATAATGTAACTTTATTAACTTTCTATTGCTTATTTTGGAAAGTGGACTTACATTTTGGGACGTCCCAAAAAGGAATACTGGACTACGAAAATGGGACGGAGGGAGTATTTTATAGATCTGGACCGTCAATTTCTCTTTCCTAGACGTTTTTAGAATTTTTTTTGGTGGACCCTAACATTTTCGAATCCAAACAGAACAAGCAAAGGCATGCAAACAAATTAAATATATCAGGTGGGGCACAACATTTTTCATGACAATGCTCGGGGTACATAAAATGAATAAATCAGTTGATTTGGGACCATTCTGTGTCTCACTCTCACAAGAATATTCGGAGCCGTTCATATTCTTTAAAATAATATTTCATTGTACTCCGTAAAAAATTAGCTCAATCGAATGTCCATAAATGCTCCATCCGTGTGAATCAAAAACTAGATAAACGGATTGAACATTTACCAATATTTGATTGATCTGATTTTTTAGTAAATTACTAATTCTAGAGAGTCCAGTTTCGACACGAAAGATGGTTATCGTGTACCTCAGCAAAATGTGTCTCTCTAGTCTCTATGAGTCATTTATTGGATGAGAAGTATAGTTCATTTTGAATAACTTAAAGAAGATTCTTATAACCAAAAATTAATTTAAGAACAAAAACTATATAAGATTATGTGCTTTATATGAATCTTAAAAATGTACTTTGATTTCACGGAATATTTATCGTTTGAATGAATCACACATTGATTTTGTAATATAGGAGTAGTATAATTCTACTATTACGGTACTCTAATTTCGGGAAGTTGGTATTGTACGTTTTCGTTATCTTTTCTCGTTTCTCATTCTAGGGCGATTCGCACTCCAGGCAATTATATAAGTTCAAACTTTTGCCGATCAAAAAAAAAAACATTTCAAACTAAAGACAGACAACCAGGAAAAAAAAAAAAAGAAGAGAAACAAAATAAACAAATGCCACGAGCTGAAAATTCCTAGGTGTATCTTTCACTCCTCTAAACATTTAACGGGTGTTCCATTAACAAAAAAAAAACCATTAGTTTTATAGAGTTTTACGATTTTTTACGTGATGAACTGGGAAAGAATGATTTGTCTTGACTTTTGAAATAATCTGATATTTTGTTAGTAGAATGGAGCTTTATATATTTGTCACATTTGCGGCCATTGTTCAATTGCTCTTGATGTTCACGGAACCAATTAAAAATCCTTATAATAGATAAGAGATTGCAACTTGCAAGTGATGACTAGCTCATGCGGTAGAGTTCTTGGATGTCCCACAATGCATCCCGGGATCGAGTCTCATTCCCCTCCCCCAAATGTAATATATTACTAGGAATGATGAATGACACAAAAAAAAAAAAAAAAAAGATAAGAGATTGACAAACCATTCAGAAATTGACAGCTATTTCTTCAATTCTTCTCCCCTTGATAATATTACGACCAGAATCTTCTGCCCGTGTTGAAGTTTAATTTGTTGGTATCAAAATTTCCTTATGTATGTTCAATGATTAGAGCCAAATGGCTATGGTAAGGTCATAGCCAAGCCGTGACTGTAAGAGGAACTTTAAGAATTAGTCTGAGATACGTTATTGGTTTGGGACCCTTATATTATCCCCAAAAAATATCATAGCCAAATATTGTTTGCGCTCTTAAGTTTGCGTGGGACCTTAGACATTGCATGTGCATATAAATGAGTAAGATGTGTAATTCTAGCATTATTGTTATTTGATAATTTTGCTTGGAGGGTACAGATTCTTTTTCCCTTTTTGAGGTTTACAAGAAATCCAATTATAGGGTCCATTTTGTGGGGGCCACTAGGGAGTAAGAAATCTAATGCTAAATTTGACATACTATTTGGTAAATTTAGGTTTGCCTATAGCCAAACTATCATGAATTTGGCTACCTGCCGGAAACAATTTGAAACTTTCTTAAACTAACCAAATAGGGTCTCACACTTAATCTTGTTTTTTTTTTTTTTTTACAACATTTATTAGGCCAATTTTAGAGTACCTCGACTTATTCTAAAGCCTTGAAATTGACGACCAAACAAACCGTATCCTAAAATTTGGAATGTTTAACCATTCTCTTTTTTGGTCAAACGGGATATTCAAACATGCGACTCCGACAGTCGACTCACACTTAAATCTTTTGCCAACTCTAAGATTGTGTTTGGTTTGGATTTTGAATTTTGGTTTTTATAATGATTAGAGGGAGAAGTAGGGATAATAATTAAAAAATAGGGATTAATGATTAGAGAGAGATAGAGAGAGAAATGAAAATAATGTTTAAAAATAAAAATAATAATTGGATTATAATTGAGAAAATCAGATCTTGAAAACCCAAAACGAACAAGGTCTTATTTTATCTGAATCTTTTGCCAACTTGGAAGTACGACTTTTGAGGCAGAAGTTTTGGAGAAAACGAAAGAGACAAAAGGCGATGAAAAAGATCTCAATTCATTGATGCATAATATATGTCTGGAGGTTAAGATGAGGTGACACTTTAAGAGAAAAGAGACAAAAATATGGGAAAATAAAATAAAAATTCTTCGCCCCTAAATGTATGCGAAGAAGTAACATACCAACCTACTTAATTTTTACTTTATATAATTCCTTTGTTCGTGCTTAAAATGGATATGCGGACAAGTTACTCTATCTATGAGTTTCTCAAAATAAGTCACGGTGCTAAATGTCACTTTTAAATTTTTTATGTATTAAAAAAAAAAATTCTCGTTTTTTAGTTTCACGTTTAACTTTTGTGAGTTGTTGGTTCTCATCGACGAGAGGAATCGGAAAAGTAAAAATTATAACCGTAATCCAATTTTTCTTTTTTTAAATATTCAACTTTCGGCACTTTTAGACCGTCTACCCGGTGAAATATCTATAAAAGCTTATAAATGTAGCTCAAAGTGATGAGCACCTAAAGTACTCGTGGCCTCTATCCAAAATGGTGACAAAAGCAGAGGAGAACGGTATTGCTGTGGATGGAACAGAGGAGGATTACACACAAGATGGAACAGTTGATCTAAAGGGTAGACCTGTCCTAAGATCAGAGTCTGGGAGATGGAGAGCTTGTTCCTTCATTGTTGGTAAACTACCCTTCACTCCTCATGGGCTAAAAAATCGAACCCAGAAAAAGTTTCCCAAATTCAAAATGGGTACCATCCGGTCCATTTTGAATTCGGGAAACTTTTTCTCAAGTAAAGAACTTCTGAATTTCTTGGTTGCTTGATTTGAGGATGGGTATGTTGAAGAATGAAAGCAGTACTTAAGAATATGGAACACTCTTTTACACATGTTTTTGCAGTCCTTTTCCTAATTTTGAGGTCTTTGTTAGTCCACCGGAAAACTCTAGCTGTTGTACCAACTACAAGTTTAAAAAGCTTAGAACAAACCATAAGGTAAATAACGCAATATTGGATCACAGTCAATAACGTCTTCACCATCTAGAGTAACGATGAGTCGAAGAATGTCATGCATTAACGGGTGGCGAGGAACCATATTTACTAGCATGAGATTTTTTCTTGTAATTAGTGTGGTATAGGGGTTTTTCCCAATTCATTCTTTCATCACAACAACAACAACAACAATAACAGAACTCATCTAGTTCCCAATCATTGGGTATGGGCGGGGATAATTTGAGACACACCTAACCTTTGGCAATATGGACAAAGTGTCTGTTCTCATAATACCACTGAAACAGTGCCCTCCTAAACCAACAAGAACCGATGAGCTATAGTGATGTTTTGCTATAGATCCATGCCCCCAAATCATAGGCGAAAGGCATCAGGGAGGGCAGGCCTAGACACCCAAATCAATTACTGTGTTCATTATCATGCTTTCTTCTTTCATGAATTACTAAAAGCGAAAGAGGATTTTCGGTGCCACAAATTACCTTTTCTGGTTGCCGTTATGACTTGCTGCTTCGCTTTTGTTGAGCAGGGTATGAATTGTTTGAAAGGATGGCATACTATGGGATTGCGTCAAATCTGGTGTTGTACTTGACAAGGAAGCTCCATGAAGGCACTGTAAAATCCGCAAACAATGTAACAAACTCGGTGGGGACTGTTTGGATGATGCCTCTTCTGGGTGCCTATATCGCCGACGCTCATCTTGACCGTTATTGGACTTTCATCATCGCCTCAGGCATTTATGTTGCAGTAAATCTACTATGTATGAGTGAGCAGATTAAAAAATGACGAAGTGAACCTTAAAACTACGCATAACATTTTTTTTCCCGACAAATCAAAGTTGCTGGTAAATGTGACGAAACAATCAAAAGAGCTGCATTTGCCAGAAAAACAAGGAGTTCCTGTTTCGTAATGCATGATTATTCCTCAAAACATGGAAAATACTATTCTTGCATAGTTTTTTAACAAAGTTATGCATCGTACAAATGTGACGATGGAAGAGTTTTAATTAAAGACGCGCTAACAGATTCTTTGTTCTAAAGTTATAAGCTCACAACTCAAGGGTATCATTTTTTTGCATTCTTTTTGGTTTGCATAGCATCAACTATATATTCTTCTCCTACTCTAAAACAGGGAATGAGCCTAGTGACTCTAGCAGTTTCAGTACCAGCCCTAAGACCTCCATCGTGTGCCCGTGAGGTACAATACTCCGACTGTGAAAAACGTGCCTCGCCATTTCAAGTGGGCTTTTTCTACTGTGCCTTGAAAATAATAGCCGTCGGAACTGGGGGAACCAAACCCAACATCTCAACCATGGGTGCCGACCAATTCGATCAATTTGAGCCGAAGGAGAGGATCCAAAAGCTCTCCTTCTTCAACTGGTGGGTGTTTGGCATTTTCATCGGTATCCTCTTCTCCAACACTTTCCTTATATACATACTGGACAATGTGGGCTGGACCTTGGGCTACACCCTTCCAACAGTAGGCTTGGCTGTATTGATATTGGTCTTTCTTTGGGGCACACCTTACTATAGACACAAACCCCATTCAGGGAGTCCTTTTACTAAGATGGCTAGGGTTTTGGTGGTTGCAATGAGGAAGTGGAAAAGTGTTGTCCCAAATGACCGAAAAGAGCTGTATGAGCTGAGCATGGATGAGTGTTCCAAATGTGGCAAGTTCAGAATCGACTCCACCCCCTCATTAAGGTATGTCCCTCTGTTTGTTTGGTTACTTCTTGTCCCTCGTCATAATGCACTTTCAAACGGCACAACGTGGTGAGAATCTCAAAATACATAAGTCTCGAAGAATTATCTTATGATCGAGAGTGCACTGAAACACAGAGACATTTTCGGGTATTATGATTAGGGGTGGGTAACAGGTAATTTCGTGTCATTTTCATGTTACGTGTCAGAATCTTATTTATGAATTCACACAATATTTTTCAACTCACCAAATCTTTCGTGTCATGTTCGGGTCATGTCGGATTCGTGTTGTCATGTAAAAAGATCTACTTTTAGCTAAATTTATATATATTTTTTAATTCATATTATTAATCAAACTAATATCTAATGTATAAAATTACTCATACAAATGTTTATTTTTAGCTCAATTATATAGATTTATTTTATTTTTCATGTTAGGCTTGTCCACCCTAATTAGGATCTCGTGTTGATAATCATTAAACCAATTAGGGGAGCGGTGTAACTTTAATGCATTTTTCGTGCTTGTGTTCATCAGCTATGACCTATCAAATTCACATTACATTGCCTGCAGATTTCTTGACAAGGCTGCCGTAAAAAGTGGACCAAATACTCCATGGAACCTATGCCCAGTTACACAAGTTGAAGAAACCAAGCAAATGATAAAAATGATTCCAATTCTAATTGCAACAGTCATACCTAGTGCCCTGGGAGCACAGGGAAACACACTCTTCATCAAGCAAGGCACCACACTGGTGAGGAGCATGGGTCCCATTTCGAAATACCCCCTGCCTGTCTCACCTCATTTATAACAATCTTCATGTTGATCAGCATTGTCCTCTATGACCGACTCTTCGTCCCTGCAATTCAGAAGTACACAAAAAATCCGAGAGGGATCTCGCTACTGCAGAGAATGGGAATTGGCTTAGTCTTGCACGTCGTCATAATGATTGTCTATTGCTTAGCTGAGAGGAAGAGACTGGATGTGGCGAAAGCAAATGGCATTACGGAGAAACATCAAATTGTTCCTCTCACCATCTTTATTCTCCTCCCTCAGTTTGCATTGATGGGGGTGGCCGATAACTTTGTGGACGTTGCAAAGCTCGAGTTTTTCTATGACCAGGCACCGGAGGGAATGAAAAGTCTTGGCACAGCCTATTTCACCACAAGCTTGGGAGTTGGGTTTTTTCTCAGCAGTTTCCTTCTGTCAACTATTGCTGATGTAACTGAGAGCCATGGCCACGAGGGGTGGATTTTGGACAACCTAAATGCTTCCCGTCTGGACTACTATTATGCATTTTATGCTGTGTTGAGCTTTCTCAACTTTCTCTTCTTTTTGGTTGTTTCCAAGTACTTCGTTTATAATGCGGATGTGGACGGTGGACATAGAAAAGAGCTGCAAGAAGCCATTGTAAGTTCACCAAACTACTCAAAATAATGTTCTCAAGTGATTGATTTGCTTATTGAATCTAATACAAGTAGCCATATTGAAATTCTATTGTCGTAAACTCGCTCATGGACCCAAAGCGGATGAGCCACGGAGGCCATCAAAACCAGACAAATATACCCACAACGCAGATCAGGCCAGCAGAAAAGGGAAAAAAACAACGGCAAAATCAGAAGCATAACAGCAGAAACTATGCAAACGTAATTACTTTGCATGTTAAATTTAGAACAGCTAGCTGTTTATCTCATTAATTTATGTGAAAGAAAAAGAAGAAATGTTTAAAGATATAAGGTCAATATTGGTATATCATTTCCTGGTACAATGTGAACAATTCCAATATTCCATTATCGTAGCACATGGATCAAAAATTCATCTTACATAACTCTGATCTATGTCCAGTACCACAAATATTCAGCAGCCCTAAGCAAAGAACCAAAAAATTCACCTATAAGATCAGTAATCCCCACAGTTTAGACTTTACAATCCACCAGAGTAAGAACTATTTAGCTACGTCAGTGGACACTTGAGACAACCAAAAACTATGTAAAGCAGAATCCTTCATCAGATAGCAAGAGGCTGCAACTCGTGTGCAGCAATCGAGTCCAATAGCCACATGTGGGCAATGAACTTGGACCTAATTTCATGGGCCAAATTTTCTGCCACTTCTCGCCTGTCTAACACAACGTAACCTTCATCATCCTGTCTGCATTCATTGTTGTAAACAACTAGAGTTACTGAAGGAGTTCCTTGGGCATCATGACTCGGTGCCAATAACTGTTCCTTGCTTTCATTGACAGTACCTCCTGCAGTAATAACCAAATCTTGGAGGACTTCCTTGTAAGCGGGGTTGAAGTCTCCGCTAAAATAAAAATTCAAGCCATTGAAGAGCTTTGGTACCTACAGCACAAGTTAAAAATCTTAAGATTGTCATACAAATTGGAATTTGTAATGTGTATATATAGATGCCAAAGAAGAAACTCAAATCTACATATGATCAGTGAGCGAAAGATAGTGCAGATCCACCAAAAAGTGAACTGCGCAAAAACTACACAAACGAAATAATCAAGAATTTTATATGGCAAAAAACTGGAGACTATTCCATTCTTACCCTCTGTTTGGAACTCATGGGATGTGTGGGAAGAGGAGAGAATAATTAAGAAAGAAGATGTTAGAAAAATAGAGGAAAAAACTTATTGTGCTTACTGCTTAGTACTCCATTTTATATTTTTCTCTCCTCTTCTATCTTAAAACTAGACGACGACAACAACAACAGCAACAACAACTATAGCAGAACCCATCTAGTCCCCAATCATTGTTCTGGTTTCGCATTGGTGTTCAACGGTGTTGTTCTGGGGAGCTGAGTACCGGGGAAGAAGAGAGTGAGGTGCACGCACTTGGTGCATCTGGGCTTTCAAAATGCATACAGTAGCTGCAGAACAATTGTAAACGGAAGTGTTGTCCACGCAGCGAAAGAGAGTGGGTCTTGTTGTGACGTATAGGTTGGGACTCTATGGTTTTCTTTATCAAAAGTAGGGCTGCAAACGAACCGAGTCGAGCCGAGTTTCACTGTGCTCAAACTTGTTTATTAAGTTTTTAACGAACTCGAGCTCGAGCTTAGTGAAAACTTAACGAGCCAAGCTGGCCTAGGCTTGACTCGAACTCGAGCTTGTTCACGAGCCTTAACGAGTCAACGGAAAAATATATGTGTATACTCATATAGGCTTAAGACAACAAATAAAGTTTTAGTTGTGCATGTGTATATGTTTTATATCTATATACTCAACAGGAAAATAATCTCAATTGCAAAATAATAGTGAAATTTAATAAGAATTTGAAATGATAGTGCATTAATATATCAAATTGGAACAAGAAGTTATTAATTTTATTCCAATAAAAAATAAACGAGCCTTATCGAGCCAAGCCTTGACGTGTTCAGGCT
The DNA here is from genome assembly GCA_036023075.1 of Gaultheria prostrata. Classification (NCBI taxonomy): domain Eukaryota; kingdom Viridiplantae; phylum Streptophyta; class Magnoliopsida; order Ericales; family Ericaceae; genus Gaultheria; species Gaultheria prostrata. Next base: position 15,971 of record JAXBDA010007908.1, read on the forward strand.
TGTTTGTTAAGGTTTTTTAACGAACTCGAGGTCGAGCCGAGCCTCAATAAAAACTTAACGAACGGGGTTCGAACGAGCTCTTTTCAAACCGAACCGAACCGAGCTCACGAACGGCTTGGTTCATTTGCAACCCTAATCAAAAGCTGCTCTATCCATGTAACACACAAATTTGTGTCCTGCGATAAAGAACAAGAAAAAGATGCACAAAATACAATTTTATTGATTTTGAATTAAATGTGAGTACAACCTCTAATTAATGCTCTTTTAAGATAAAAGAACAAAATAAAAATCCTCTGAT